>JAVSCE010020350.1:0-272914 GCA_032199065.1 Smutsia gigantea | reverse complement strand
AATTATTTTTTTTCTCCAAAAAGCCCAGTGACATTTGAATTTGTTTGATGTGACCTATTTTTTCTCTCTGGAAGTTTGTAGGATCTTCTCTTTGTCATCAGAGTTCTAAAATTTCAAATGATGGGCATTCATATGGACTTACTTTTAATCAATCTACTTGGTTCTCACTGGGCCCTTTGAATCTGCAAAGTCATGTTCTTCAGTTCTGGGAAATTTTCTTATAAACTCCCACTGATGACCCCTTCCCCTCAGTCTTCGCTGTCTTCTTTTGGAATTCCTTTTGGTCAGATTTTGGATCTGCTCTTCCTAGCCTTCAATGCTCTTATGCTGTCTCTCTTAATTTGCATTTCTTTGTCTTTTTGCTCCATTTTCCAAGAAATGTCTTTCCATTTAGCTGCCAGTTCTTCTATTGAGTTTCTCATTTCTACCACCATATTCTAATTTGCAAGAGCTTTTTGTTGTTATCATTGTTCAAATCTATTTTAATAACACACTGTTCTTGCTTCAATGATACAATCTCTCCTATTCTCCAGGAGAATTAATGATAGCTTTTTAAAAAAGTTTTCTTCCGACCTGCATTCACTCAGTTTCCTTTAGATTGCTTTTCACTATTTATTTGTTTGGGTCTCTTTATTCCACATTAAAGAATGTGGAATGTGTGTCTTAATGTCTAACAAATCTTGGCTGTTTGTTCTTGACTAAGACTGAGGACTAATAAATCGACTAGAAGTTCTGAGTGTGTGAAGGCCTTGACAAAGTTGAGCTTCTTCTGGGAGTGTTCTGAGGATGTGTGTGCTGGGAACCTCCAATTCAGACTCTTTCTTCTTAGGTTGATCAGATTTCCCAAGAAAGATTCTTCTTTCCTGCCTGAAGGGAAATGTTCTAGATGCCAATATTTGCGGAGAAAAGTGGGGTGGGGGGTCTGGGGGTCTCAGCCTTCAGTTGTATATGCCCACTCTATATCCTTGTTTTCTATGTAACACTCAATCCTTTGTTTTCCTTCTTTACAGAAAAACCCCCAGTCTTGTACCAGGGTGGGAAAAGACCAGTCACGAACAGCGTGGAGCAAAGAAGGAATCTAATCACGTCTCACTCCATTGCTTATTCAAGCCCCTCTTTACCCTCTATTGGGGAGGTGCCCAGTGCAACACATTTCTGAGCCCTTGAGGACACTGTGGAGCAAATCAAGTTGGTTTTTCACTTTCTCTACAAATGACTGTAGATTCAGCTTTATCAGGTCTGCTAATTCAGTTGCCACTCACCTTTCTGATTTCTACTTCCAAAAATTTTATAGCTGTTGTCTTCTCTTGTTCTCCCTGTCACTGTGAGTTTATGTTTTCATTTTGTTTTAAAATTTCTTTAGTGGTGAGGAATGTTAGAAACATATTCAGTCAACCATCTTAACCCAGAGGCGCTCAAAGCTAATTTCCAAACCCAATGATGACCAACATTTATTGTGATTCAAGCAGTCATCTAACTACTTTATATATATTAACACATTTAATTCTCATAACAACCTCATAGACAAGTATTGCCTTTATCAAATGGGAAACCAAGGCAGAGAGAGGTTACATAAAGCTTTCTAATCTGTAAGTGATAGAGCTGGAATTCAAGCCCAGAGACTTGGCTCCACATCTGCACACTGTCTTGCCTAAGGAATGTTACTACTCTCCTCTTTTACCCTAAGACCTGGTTACCAAAAGACAAAGTGGCATCTGGGTGGGATTCCCTTCAATAGCTCTTTTCTAGTCAAATAATATCTTAATTTACTCTGTGTGCTACGTGTCAGGTACTGTACACAATTCTCATTTATCCTCACAGCATTCTTATGTGGAAGGTATTACTGGGCACTTGATGCAGATGAGAACACCAGGGCACAGATGTTAAGTAACCTGCTGAAGTCTCTTGCAGTAACTGGAAGAGCCCAATTCAAGTCCATATAGCTTCAAAGCCAAGGAGGGATCTGGGATGGACTCAGAATTTTGGAAGGTGTCTGTCAAAAATGAGAGAACAGAGCATATGCCGTTGTTCTTCTCTTCATGTCCAGATATTTAGCAGAGTGAATATTTATGGGTTTTTTTGGGGGGGGTTTCTTCTTCAGGGACTCCAATATGCATGTTGGGTCTTTTCTGTCTGCATCTCATTTTTTCCAATTTTCTCTCTAGTCCTTTTTAACATTTTAATATTTTATTTAATATTGTTGCTTTTCTCATTTCAGTCTTCTATACTTCTCTTATTTGCTTTCCACAGTGCTTACTTTCCCTATTCAATCATGATTTCACTTATTTCTTTCACTTCTTTCTCAACTTCTGCCTATTCCATGTCCATCTCTTATTGTTTTATCATCTTTTCCCCAAGTTCTTGCATCTCCCTTGTCCTCTTATATTCTGGAGATAATTTCCTTGTTGCATGTTTTTGAAATTCACCATGAAATATTTGTGTCAAAATTTTGATCTCCACGATATCACTTCCAGGTTCCCCACCTGTTGTTTGTTTTTCCTGTTTCCTTCTTTTCTTTTCTACTAGCATTTCTGATTGTATTCTATGCTGCTTTGTTTTCAATTACTCGTCATTGAGGGAGGGGAGTGTTCCCTAGACCAGCTATTTGATGAGATTCATGTGTTAGTAGGACCTGGGCCTTATTCCAGGATAAGTGGAATTTGTGTGTGTGTGCTTGCTGAGCATTCATTTCTTCCCAGCTAATAAAAGAGGGCCCCTGTGCAATATTTTTTGTTTGTTTGAATGTAAAAAATTTTTTCCATCACTGCCAAAGAGATAAACCACTTTCTGTAAAAATGTTTACCAGTGTGATTTCTTGTTCCATTTTCATTGCAGTTCAGAACCAAACTGGATTAAAGGAAGCCTCCTCTGACTACAGCACCCCTTAAACATGCTTAGAAAAAAGAGATTATGATTTTGCCTCTCAAGCTTGCCTTTCATCTTTAAGAAGGGTGCTTTTGCTGGCTTTTCCTGAGAGTTGTGGCCAGGTCACCTTCTCTCTGAAGCATCCTTTGTCTATGCCAACACACTTCTCAAACTCTGTTGATGACAACCCTTTCACCTATTATATGGACTGGTGTTTTAGCTGTCTCTAAGTTTTTCTTGAAATGGCACTTTCATTTTCTTCTCATTCTTACTGCTATTGGATAAATTCCAGGGGATGGGGGGAAAGGTAACTTGGACAACCATCTTCAAACCAGACACCCACTCTAGTTGCTTTTTTAGGTCGGTTGCACAGTTTCGTGTCTACTGAAGTCTGGTTAGGCCATTTATATCTCATGTGCTGCTCGTTCTGATTTTTTTCTTTTCCTTTTTACACTAGTTGCTGTTTTATCCTCAGGAAGTGTGCATAGGAAGTAAATTTGCTAATAGTTTGGGTCCACTGAGCAGTTAGATTCCAAGATGGGATTAAATGTACCTACATGAGGAAAAACAGGGAAGGGGTTGGGTAAGGCCTGGACAGCTGTCAGGCCATGATGCAGGTTGGATGCCTAGTGGTGGAGAAGGGGAGAGAGGGTTGGATAGAAGTATGTAGACTGCCATTAGTCAAAGGAAAGATTTGGGAGCGACATTGGAGAGTCTCCTGTCTCCCAGAAACAGGTCTGCTTTAATGTCTCTGTTGTATTCAGTCTTGGCTTGCAAGTACGGATTTAAGGCAGAAAAGCAGGGCCCACAATTACACTGCCCATAACCAGAGATCTACAAGGTACATCCTCATGGCAGCCAGTTTATTCGATTTGCATTTCTGAAAACATTTTATTTCAGCCTGACATTTGATTGATAGTTTAGCACTCTATAGAATTCTATATTCCAAATAAGTTTCTCTTAGAACTTTGAAGGAATTGGATCCATTATCTTCTAGAATCCGGCTGTTGATGAAAAGTCTGATGTTAAACAGACTTCTGATTTTTAAAAAGTGTCTCTGCCTCCCTCTCCCCAACTCTCTCTCCCTCTCCCTCACTCCTCTCCCCTTCCCCTCTTCATTTCCCTTTTCCTCTCCTTCCCTCTGCTTTAAGATACACCCTATCCTTAGTATGTAGAAATCTGTTAAAAATATATGTGGCTGTCAATACTATGTAAACTTTTAAAATATAAAAACTACATTTCTTTTGAGCCCTGGGAACGCTTTATATAATCATTTGCTTGATGCACTTTCTTCATTTTTTTCCTCTGGATAGAATTTCCATTAGGTAATTGACTTTCTGGATTAATACTTTAAGGCCTTTTATCTTTTTTCTCAAAATTTCAGCTCTTTGCCTTATGTTCTGGGAAATTTCTTTGACTTTATCTTCCAACTATTCTATTAATTTTTTTCTAATTAATTTTCTGATTGTTCCTTTTTTAATAGCATCCTGCAATTGTCTTCATTTATATCTATATAACACCTCAGAAACTCTGAGGACATTAATTAGAGGGTTGTTTGTGTTCATGTTTTCTTCTCTTCGCTGAGTTACCTGTTTCTTTTGGAGTGATTTGTTCTGTTTGCCTAGCTGTGGCTTCTCATGCTCAGGTGTTTGTCTTCTATCTGATGATTGTTGATTCCTACTTAATAATGGGGAATGTGCTGATTTTTCTCCAGAGCTGCTATGGGTTTCCTTGCTCATGCAGGGGTGAGGCTGTTTTTCTCTTAGGCCTCTCCTCGAAATGAGTTTGCTGACTGGAGGCTCTACCTGGGTGGCAGACTCAGCTGCAGGCACTCTCTTCTTTTGGACTGGCATGTAGGCAGCCAGATTTACACTGGGGGCTCCCAGATGCATTAGTGGAGGGCTTTACTCACTGGTGCTGGGCCCACCCTGGGAGCCCTATTTGGACCCTAGAAGTAAGTTCAGTATCTTGAGGGAAAAGGCCTGTCGTTTGGGGCATGAAGGCAAACGCTGGGCGTCCTACAGTCTATCACCTGGCAATAGAGCTGCAAAGGGGGAGTGAGAGGGGCCCACTTTGAATTAACTCTTTAAGTTGGGGACCCTCCTTCTCACCCCTGCCTTCCATCATACTTGCCAACTGTGGCCTGTTCCTGGAGCCTCACTGGATTTTCTTGGGGCCAGTGGCCTTATCCTGTGCTGCCGTTTCCTCCTGCATTTTCTGGGATGCTTTGTTTCACCCTGCTTATTCATGAAGTATCTTTTCATCTACAAGAATTTTGTGAAACCCCTCACCTACTGATGGTCCCCTTCCCACTTTCTTCTACAAGGTGAGTTTACTCCCTATCATTTTATGGGACCTCAGGTAGACAGGAAAAGTATTCTTTGCTCAGCCTGCCGATTTGAACTTTAAAATTGCCATGCTCCTTTACCCGTTCCACAGTAAGGAAAGAATCAGAATGGCTCCTAATTTGCTCTCTGAACATCTGCACTCTGCTAAGGACATTGCTGCCTCTGCTGCTTCATTTTGAGCGTTTCTGGAGCCCTTTGTTTCTTTTTGTGGATCCGAGTTTCTGTCTGGTCTCATATTTCTTCTGCCTGAATAACCCTAACGTTTCTACAGGTCTGTTGGCATTGATTTCTGTCAGCTGTTGCTTTTCTGGAAAAAAATTTTTATTTCGCCTTCATTTGTTGAAAGACATTTTTACTGGGTATAGAATTCTGGATCAACAGCTTTTTTCTTTCAGTATTTTTAAGATGTTACTCCACTGTCTTCTGCTTGTGTTGTTTCTGGTGAGCTTCAACTGCAATTCTTCCTTTTGTTCCTTTGAATATAATGTGCCCTTCTCCTCCCTTCCCCTCCTGCAGCTGCCCTCAAGATTCTCTCTTTAATACTGTTTTTCAGCAATCAGACTACAATGTGTTCAGGGGATTTTGTCTTTGTTTGGTGTATAACCTTCTTCATTCTCTGAGTTTTTTCATCTTTAGTTTGATGTGTTTCATTATTTTTATGGAATTCTTGATAGTATCTCTTAAATAGTTCTTCTTCACTTTTCTTCCCTTGTTCAAAAGAGGGGTCTGCAGGCCTGTCCCCGCATGGGCACTAGTTACCTTCTGCACTCCTGTGCCACAGAAAGGCTTTCTCCAGTCTCCTGCCTTGCCTTTCCTCTTCCTTAGGGGTGCCCAGTGAAAGCCTGTGGGGAAGCATGTGAGAGTGCAAGCTCCCCTTGCATCTGGAATACCCAGCTCTTTTGGAACGACACACGAGCTCCATCTGGCCTTTGGCAGTTGTTTAAAACTTAAACTTACTTCTTCTTCCCCACCCGGGCCTGCTGGCACCCTCCTCCCAAGCTCCCCCTCCGGTGGCACCATGAGTCCCATCTCTCCTCACCAGACCTCGCTTCTCAGGAATTCCAGTAGTGCTGCCTTGTGCACTCAGCTCTCTGATGGTCTCTGGAGAAACTGTGATTGTGTGGCAGGTCAGACAGTGGTGACGTCTGTGGCTTTCTGTGTCCTACACGAAAGTGACATCTCCACGGATTGCACTTCAGATCAAGGCCTCATACCCTTCACGGCTGCTGGGCAGCCCTACTGTCTCCCTGGTGTAATCATTCGGGCGTTCCCCTCGATGAGCATTTCATACTTTACCCTTGCTCCTGTAAACTCACTCTTGGATGATGAATTTGCTTCCCATTTCACCGACAAAACTGACCAAGCAACTATGACACTTACCCCCCTACTGTGCCTACACTCTGCCTTCCCTCCTGTTGCAGGATGAACGGCTCATGGTCCTAGCAGAGAATATACCCTTATTTGTCCATCAGATCCAGTCCTCTGTCATCTGCTCAAGGATGCCGCTCCAGTGTTTCTTCTTTTATAATTTCTCATTCCTTTTTTTTTTTATCATCAACCTTCCTTCTCTGTTTCAAACAGCCACCTGTGCTCCCTTCTAAACTTTCCCAGGTATACTATATAATGGAGGCCTATATTTGTGTATTTCACTTTCTCATAATGCTTTATAAACCATTTATAAAATGGAGGTGGGCCTAATAAACTTCCTTTGAATTTTTCTAATTCTCTGAAATTCTATTCTTAAACTCCAGCAAGTCTACAAGCAAATCGCTGAAATTACTCCTTGATGCCAGCAGAGGGCGCCCTCACGGTGTCCACGCACCCAGGAAGTGCAATCTGGAGTCCAGGGTAGCTTTGGTTTGGGAAACATTTGCCAGGGTTTCTGGTTATCATATTTCCCCCACAGGCACCTGTTTGGCTGGCATTTCCTGGCACGCACCCATCTTAGCATATTTCTTTGTAGGTTGTGTTTGGCTTGAAGGGAGATTTTAGTAATTCATTATTTCATATCACCATTTCAGTTCAGATTTCCTTAGCTTAGAAACCAACCTGAGCCAAATGATGAAAATAAACATGATCTTGAGTAACTCTACATGGATATTGCTGTTATACTAATAGGGTGTTAATTAGTAAAGAGCGTTTAACATTTTTACCGCCAACGTAAACAAGCTGCCTTTGTTTTTGGCTGTGGGCCCTACAACTGCATTGCAATGTGATTTGTAAACATTAATTAAATTCTCCAGTGCACATCAAATAGTTGGTATCAATCATCAAGCCCTTTTCCAAGATGTGGAAAACAGATACGCCAAGCCTATCTTTGACTTACCCAAGGTTACCACCAAGCTGGGGCTGAATTTAGAATTCTGCAAATGGTTTCCACTTCCACAGACCTCTCTAGCAAGTCACCATCTTTTAGTGGACACGGACACCTTTCCCTCCTCCAGCAACTACAGCATCAGAATGTTCTGGGATGGTGCTGATGGCTGGAGCCCTGCCTGCATGCCCCTGTTGATACATTATAACCTGTCCTAATTTCTGTTTCAGAAAATATAATCTTCAAGAGAGCAATTTACAACATTTGATGCACAGACAGCCAGAATATTTGCAGTAACTACTACACTGTAAGCACATGCTCCACAGTCAATTAATGTCCTCTTTGAAAGGGACGCTTTGTCCTTCTATCATGATTGGACTCAGGTTCTGGACCACAGGGCTCTACATGCTCCAACATGGGTAATTCTCAAGTTCTGCCAGGAGTAAAGGGCTCTTTCCCAAGTCTTCTATTCTCAGAGAAAAATTAGCACGGGGGGCACAAGAAAGGAGCCTCATGTGCATTCCTGACAGCGTGCCCAAGGCAAACTGTCTATGCTTCACCCTGCTTGGGAGGCAGTGGATCACAGGCAGACTGGGTCAGCTTCGTAGAGAAGGGTAGAATTCCCTCCAATGCCCAGAGGCCAGCCTAGCTGTCAGGAGTGAGTCCCGCAGAGGGTCAGGCTCGGCACTTCCGTCCTGTCTACACCAGACACCTGCTGTACTTGAAACCCAGAAGCTGAAACACACCCTGGGCTTTACTGCCTGGCTTCCAGATGTGGTCAGGCTGACCTGTCCAGCCGTGACAGGCATCTGAGAGCAGGCTAATCACTCTATTCTGGAAATATGATAACCAGAAACCCTGGCAAATGTTTCCCAAACCAAACCCGAAAGAGGTTTCATACCGGATGAGTAGCCTGACCTCCGGATGTGGCCAGCCAAGTATGGTTCACACCTGTCTCCTCCCTCGGGAAAATGCTCCATAAGGAGCCCTCTACCTTTAGTTAACCAAGGAAGGAGATTCAAGAGAATCCTGACCTCCAGCTGGATGCTCTGCAAGGGCTGCCAAACTGGGATAAGAGATTTCCCCAACACAGAGAGCCAGGAATGTGCTGTCATCTTCCTTTCATCTGCTCTCATTGCTTTCCTTACTTTCCTGAGGCAGAGCAGAGCCCCATAAATAATTAACCCTTCACAAATGGAGCCAGTGGAGTTTGGCTATACAGGAGTAGAGCATTTATTCAGCTGAAGCAGCTCATGCATAGAAATGTAGTGCTTTATGGATGGGTTTCTGGAGTCTTTGACAATACCCTGTATGGATTTCCTAAATCATCAACAGAACATGCAGGTAGGTGAGAGATCCTAAGGGTCTTTCCAGCCTCTGGAAGCCCGAGCCCTGCTAGACATGTGAGGCAGTCAGCACACACTATGAGTGTCAGTATGGACAAGGGCTGGGCTAGAGTTTATGAATGACTGACTGGCACTCATTTGTGGAAGTCACTGAACAGCAGCTCAACGGCCAGATGCCTTCCTTCTGCACAAATTAGCACCAAGTTTGGGTGACATCGTGCCACTTAATTGTCCCCAGTAACTGCTTCTGGAGTCAAGGGTTCAAAGTATTACATAGAGGGTTAGAATGTGTTTCATTCATTCTAATAATGTGTATTGGGCCAAAAGGAGAAAGTGGGGAAGAGAAAAAGAAGTAAGAGAGGAAAAGAGGCTCCTAGAATCTGGTCAATCAGCATGCTGAAATCCTGAAGTTGCCAGTCTCACAGATGGGGATAATGGCCAGTCGAGGGACAGTCCTAGGATATATACAGCTGTATGGAGAGTGGGAATTAATTAATAGTCAAACCTACTGTATAACACAATGCACAATACAAATCACCACTAATTGATGGATTGAAAAATATTTTCAAATACATGCTGTCAAGAAAGTCAGGAAAGCCTGTAGAGGCACAGAGCAGGAGCAGGGATCCAGAGAGGTAAGGAACAGTCAGTGGTTGTCCTGGGGGCTTATGACAACTTCCTGGGACCTGGAACTTCGCTTGTATAGCCACACATAGGGCAGAATGTTCCAGAATTGCAGCATCATATTGGAGACCCAAATAAAGTAGTGACTTCCAAGGGTTACACCATCAGATACAGAAAGAACCAGAGAAAATTTTGATCCCACAAAAAAGAAAGCAACAAGAACACATATCTGTCAGCCTTGGCTCTAGGTAGAGGAAAAAGATAAAGAAGTTCTCTCTCCCCTAAGAATTTATAAACCAAAGCTGGCCTGCATACAACTTGGGGTCTGAAATCATACTATCTATGTGGTTTAAAGATCCTCAAGTCTCCCTAATTATGATGTGCAGAAGTAGGGGGAAATAATTCTGACACCTGCAACTTACTCTGTAATGCATCAGAAAGATAAGATGGATTGATGAGTGGATAGAGAGATGTATAGATGCACAGACATGCATATATGTAAGTGGAAAGATAGATAGATCTGTGATAAAGCAGGCAAATTAAGTGTCAATAGGATCTAGATGGTGGGTGTACGGCATCTTGATGATTTTGAGTTTTCTCTTCCAGGAATATGCCTTAAATCCCCATTTATGTAGGTCTTCTTTAATGTCTTTCTGTAAAAAACATGCGAAAGTTTAATAATCTTTTCCACAAATATCTTACATAACTTTTGTTGGATTTATTTATAGAGACTTAATAGTTTTAAATATTATTATACATGTACCATGAGGATTTTTCAAGACATCTAGTTTCCCACATTACCAGAAATTTTATGGATTTAAAAAACTTTTTAAAAATCTGGTATCATTAATATACAATTACATGAGCAACACTGTGGTTACTAGACTCCCCCCATCATCAAGTCCTCACCACATACCCCATTACAGTCACTGTCCATCAGTGTAGTAAGATGCTATAGAGTCACTACTTGTCTTCTCTGTGCTATACTGCCTTCCCCATGCCACTCCCCTACATTATGTGTGCTAATCGTAATGCCCCTTATTCCCCTTCTCCCTCTCTTCCCACCCATCCTCCCCAGTCCCTTTCCCTTTGGTAACTGTTAATCCATTCTTGGGTTCTGTGAGTCTGCTGCTGTTTTGTTCCTTCAGATTTTTCTTTGTTCTTATACTCCACAGATGAATGAAATCATTTAGTACTTGTCTTTCTCTGCCTGGCTTATTTCACTGAGCATAATACCCTCTAGCTCCATCCATGTTGTTGCAAACGGTAGGATCTGTTTTCTTCTTATGGTTGAGTAATATTCCATTGTGTATATGTACCAATTCATCTACTGATGGACACTTAGGTTGTTTCCATTTCTTGGCTATTGTAAATAGTGCTACGATAAACATAGGGGTGCATCTGTCTTTTTCAAACTGGGATGCTGCATTCTTAGGGTAAATTTCTAGGAGTGGAATTCCTGGGTCAAATGGTATTTCTATTTTGAGTTTTTTGAGGAACCTCCATACTGCTTTCCACAATGGTTGAACTAATTTACATTCCCACCAGCAGTGCAGGAGGGTTCCCCTTTCTCCACATCCTTGCCAACATTTGTTGTTATTTGTCTTTTGGATGGCGGCCATCCTAACTCGTGTGAGGTGATATCTCATTGTGGTTTTAATTTGCATTTCTCTGATGATTAGCCATGTGGAGCATCTTTTCATGTGCCTGTTGGCCATCTGAATTTCTTCTTTGGAGAAGTGTCTGTTCAGATCCTCTGCCCATTTTTTGATTGGATTATTTGCTTTTTGTTTGTTGAGGTGTGTGAGTTCTTTATATATTTTGGATGTCAACCCCTTATCGGATATGTAATTTATGAATATATTCTCCCACACTGTAGGATGTCTTTTTGTTCTACTGATGGTGTCCTTTGCTGGACAGAAGCTTTTCACCTTGATATAGTCCCACTTGTTCATTTTTGCTTTTGTTTCCCTTGCCTGTGGAGATATGTTCATGAAGAAGTTGTTCATGTTTATATTCAAGAGAGTTTTGCCTATGTTTTCTTCTAAGAGTTTTATGGTTTCATGACTTACATTCAGGTCTTTGATCCATTTTGAGTTTACTTTTGTGTATAGGGTTAGACAGTAGTCCAGTTTCATTCTCTTCCATGTAGCTGTCCAGTTTTGCCAACACCAGCTGTTGAAGAGGCTGTCATTTCCCCATGGTATATCATTTTTTTGGATTTTTGAACTTTTTTTTGCATAGATCTGGCTGCAAACATATTTTGTCTGTGTTTGAATATGCCACTTTTAAAATCCATTTTCTAACTAATTATCCTTTTATAATTATAACTGGTATATCCCAGACATCCTCAGCCTATGTGATTATATTTCTGTTGATGCCCCAAATTAAAATGGTCTCCATCCCCATGATGCTTTATGTAAGAAGTCCACTATTTATCTAGTTGTCTCCTTGCCTCCCAGGGCTTCCGAGGCTCAAGCAGAGATGATTATATGTTCCACGGATCTCTCTAGGCTGCTGCTTGATGCGTGCCCATGTCGTGCTGGTCATCTGACCCACAGCAAGCCTTCACCAACAGGATGCTGCTAGCTGTGCTAGTCATTTCCCCAAGACCATTCCTGCTCTTACCTGAACCACCTCTTGCCTATCGTGCGCATACAGCCATCACTCAATTTCTTAGAGGAGTGGCTAAGCCAGGAACTAAAGGTTCTGAGATTGCAGGGAGTGAGGGATAGGCGGAGACAATATGGTGAGTACGGGACAACAGCTCCGGCCCAGAATTGTGCCTCTGTGTAGCAGAGGCAGCTTCTCTCCATAGTCGTTCTGCCCTTGAGCCTCCAAGTCCAAGCTGACTCTCACAAGACCCAGGGAGAGGTACAAGTTTTGGGATCTCTTCCCTCTGAGGTCTGCCTCCCAGTTCCTCATTTTCTATCCCAAGATGGCTGACAGTGGGAAATTCTGCTCCCTTTAGGGGGAAACCGCATCTCATACCAAACCATGTGGCCTTGTGCCGCAGCCCCTATCGGGACAATCATGTCCGAACACCAGGCTCCAAAGTGGGCATATTCTGGGTTATTCTGTCTTAGATAATTCTGCATTGAGAAGATAGATATGGGAGATCCTGAAAACTGGCTCACTTGACTCAATTCCAAACCCATACCCTAGCCATTGCCTAGAGACAGGAGGAGCGGCTGTGGACACAAGTACGTCCATAGGGAAGAAGATCGGGGCCCAGGGAGAGGCTTGTTATGGCGGAGCCCAGGAGTACGGACTGCAGCGATGCCAGGTGTGCTTGGGTACTCTGCAAGGGGAGGCACTGAGCATTGGGGCCAGTGGGCTGATCTCTCATGTGGCCAGAACACCCAGGGCAGCTCTCCAAGGCCACTGCACAGCCCCAGCCTGAAACGAAGGGCCACAGAACCAGCCCTCAGAGAGAGAGCATCCAAACTTCCCTCTGGGGGCTTCTCGCGGTCAGGGTGCATACACCGGGTGGGGGGGATATGGAGACAAGGTCCCTAACGGCAGCTTTTGGGGGTCATGTCAGAACTGGGAGCCTGAGGCAGCCCGAGAGATACTGCATCTCCAGAGGCTGGGAAGGGACGGCCACCATAACTGTCCCAGCGCCCAGCACTGGCTGACAAGCCCAGGGCCCCGCTCAGCGCTTTCCAGCTGTTTCCCCTCCCCACGGCCCTGTGGCCGGCCCACATCACTCCTGGTTCAGAGTAAAGGCGAGTGAGGGCGGGAGGGCGGCCCCCAGGCCTCGGGCCCACTCTACCCCTGAAGCCCTTGCTCTTTTTTTTTAATATAATTTATTTTATTACCATTAATTTACAATTACATGTGCAATATTACGATTATTAAACTACCCCCTTCATCAGGTCTCCCCCACCAACCCCATTACAGTCACTGTCCAACAGCATAGTGAGATGCTGTAGAATCACTACTTGTCTTCTCTGAGTTGTACAGCCCTCCCCGTGCCCCCCCAACAGTACATCTGCTAATCGTAATGCCCCTGAAGCCCTTGCTCTTAAGCCCTGTTCTGTTCACTTGCTCAGACAAAAAGAAAATTTTTCTAATTGTCAGTCTTTTCTTAATTATCAATCTTTAATTGATAGACTAATCTTACAGGGTAAACAATAAGACAGCGAGGTTATGGTATACTTAAAACCCAGCAGCTCTCCTTTAGCTATCATATTTAGGAAAATTTTTTAAAATAACAGTTACAGTGAGAGGGGCAGGCCACATAATTATGAGCCCAAACCCTCTGGAAATCCTTGCATCTCACACTTGGAGTCAGCAGTTACGTTCTTATGACAGAAACATTCGAAGCCTCTGAAATTTAGTGTAAGGAAACAAGAAACAACTGAAATGTAGATAAAGTATGACTACTTCATAGAATAGCTTCTCAGTTAATTCTCTTGGATAGTCTAGCTACAAATAGGAATAATCTTTTTCTCCATTCCTTTTGAATATCCACGCCCCTCGTCTGATGGATGTTTACGGCATTGTTTCAGAACTTCATGATTATCATTATCTGCTATCTGCCTACTGTTCTGCTAACCTGTCTACACACACGGTCCTAATTACTCCAGAAAGGTGAAGTTGCTAATTTGATTGGTCAAAACCAAGGAAGATGACTGGGCCTTGTGTGGAAGTGGGCAGGGTCCCAGCTTGTTAAGCTCAGGCAGCCATGCTGTGTCTCTTTCTCTTACAGCTTCGGGATCTTAGGCGTCCTGAGCTCTGCCCATGGAGGACCAGCCTCAGCAGGCTGCTTACTGTGACTTACTGTGACTTCCTGTGCCACGGGACCCACCCAAGGGGACGACACCCTAAGACTGAGACTCAGGTCTGGGGAGCACCTCGGCTGCCTGCTCCAGCCAAGCTTCGCCCAGAAAGGTCTTCCCAGGAGGTCATCAGGCTCTGGGCCGCTCTTGGATGACGCCTGGGTGCCCACTTGCTCTTTCTCCTTGTTTGAACAGCTCTTGGGAGCCTCACAGGGGGAGAAATGATTGGTGAGATGGGCGTCAGACTTCCCTTGGATCTTCTGGCCAAAGACCATGACTTTGCACTAAAGCTCCTCCTTCACTCTGCTCATTTTGGTTCAGCCGGCAAGATGTCACTTACCCCCCACAAGGCAGGACCAGAGCGGAGTCAGGGTCCCACATGGCAAGGGGTCTGGGCTCTTGGAGGGTCCCATCCCCTCTCCATAGCCTCGTTGCGCTCTCCTCTCAGCCAGTGCTGCAATGATCTTCTCAGCCTGAGGGGGGCGCCTGGGAGCGAGGGCAAACCAGATCTTTTGGCTCCCACCCATCTCCCTGCTTCCTGTCCTGGACCGCCTTTCCCTCCTTGGTTTCATGGGGAGAAGTAGATGGCTCCAGGTTGTCACAGAAAATCAACCAGACCACCAGTCACCCCAACTCTCAGATGGCTGGCAGCGGCTGCGGATGGTGACACCTCCCTGCCCACACGCCAGGCGGAGGGGGTGGAGGGGGCCTGGGCTGAAGCAAGTCCTGCTCATCCCATTCGCTGGGATGTCCCCAGGGGCACAGCCACAGGGATGCCCTGGGCAATGCTCCAGGAGCATCTTCTAGGTTTTAGAGGTGGTTGTGGATGTCTGTGCTGAGATCACCCTTACACAACCTCACCTCAAAGGAAACGGGGTAGAAAGCAAGGAGAAAAACTAAAAAGTAGGGGGAAATACTTAAATTCTATTTAGACAGTTTCATTATAAACTTGTCTTTGGTAGAAAAAGGCATCAGGGAATCACAGTAGCCCTGGCGCGGCAGGAGGAGCAGCCCCGTGGCCAGCTCCTGAAGGCAAATGGCTTGGGAGAAGCAGAAGCAACACTTAGAACATCTGAACCTGTGAGTAACTGGTCATTAGGCAAATCGATTCTTTGGTCAGTTTGGTCTGCTTTGGAAAGCAGATATAGCCTCTAAAGATCTTACCAGAAAAACACCTTGTTTTGTCCTGATGTTAGCAGGACTGTCTCATAAGTGTTTCTTGATCATTACAGTAGCTGTGGGTATTATATTTCTATTATTTTTACCGTCTTAAACAAATGCTCTTCTCTATCTAGATTTGAATGCACTAGAATTGGTCATTTGATTTTTAACAGTATTTGTGGTTAAAGTTTTATTTCTCCAAATCTGTTAAAAGATATTACTGTAGCATAACTTTAGGGTTTTTGCTCCCTACCATCAGAGCTTTACGAGTGAGTCTCTTAGAAGAAGATGAGGCATTTTGTAATGCACATACCACCTGTTTGCTGGGGAATGGCGTGATCCAAGACAAAACAGTTCTATTTCTGTTGTCTTTAGTGTATTTGTCAGGGACAGGAAATCCTAATAAAGGCAAGTCTTTTTTTTTTTTTAACTCAGATCTAAATCTTAGATAGCTCTGATTTTTGCAAGGGCACTTTTTAAATGTATTATTTTCTGATTACCTGGGAAAATCAGATAATGCTATCATCTCTAAGCTGTCTAATTAGCAAATTATCATTTTAACAAGTAACTAATTGAAATTCACCGTGAAGGAAAATTTAATGGCAAGTTTTCCTTTCAGCATATTATGACATAGAGTTCACACAAATCCATTTTAATCACTCATAGCAACAAAAGGAAACCAAAATTGCTCAAAAGTTCTAGAAGAAAGAGTTTTACAATATTTGCTTGTCCCCTTTTCCTTTTTTCTTCTAATACTCCCCATCTAGAAAATACTTCAGAATTTCTTTGTTCTCCATGACAGATTATATCCTCTTTCCCCAGGTTACATATGTGTGACATCATCCTGTGTTGTATCCTTGAAAACAATAATGACCTGCTCTTTCCTATGGTCCATTCCTAAGTGGGCCACACGCCCACTGCCAGGACCCTCCCTCCTTCCATGAAGCCCAGCAGACCCTGGGAATGCTGAAGTCTTCAAACCAGAATTAGATATCCTTACGTAGCATTATGTTTGAGCAAAATAAGTGGGCACCATGGAGCCATAAGGCCTGATAATCCACCATTGTGTTTTATTTCTTTGGGGTAAGATTTGTTTTCTTCCCTTGGCCTTCTCTTCAAGATGCACAGGCATCTGTGTACAATATATGAGGCTTGAAGGCTTAGTATGATTTCAAAGCTCAACTTCGTATTCCTTGAATCTGATTGTTTCCTCAATGTTCTATTGTCTAAGGTTTGTTAGCATTCCAGGAATCCCAGTCCTCCCAAGACTTTATGATCAGAAAGCTCCTGTCTATCTTGTCCAAAAGTTAGGCTGTCAGAACATACCCTCACCCTGCATGCCACTCCACGCTTTCCTTGAGCAGCTGCTACTTACCAGTGGACTCTCTCTTCCCCTTCTGCGTGGATTATACTTACACTTGCCAACGTGATTCATAATTGCAATTTGCTTGATGCTTTTAAAAGAATTGGTGATGTTGGAGTCGGAAACAAAGGATCTTTTTCAAGAAGATAAACTAACATTGAGAGATCACCTACTACCTCACACCACACACTATAAAACCTGTGACCAACTCACCTCATTTAACCTTAAGAACAAGTGTGCAAGGTGTTCGGTTTTTACGGAAGAATAAAATAATGTCCTCAACCTGCGCAAGATCACTTGGATAATTGGTAGCAAGCATTTGAGCTCCAAAGCCCAGGTTCTTCCTCTCACCAACCTGGAAAAAGGCAAGTGGAAACAAGTCAAAAGCCATTGAGCACTCTCCAGGATGGACCATCTGTCAGGCTACCAAACAAGGCTCAATAAATGTAAAAGGATTGGAATCAGAAAGAGTTCGTTATTTGACCACAGAGGAGGTGATTTAGAAATCAGCAGCAGAAGGAAACTTGGAAATTTCACAGTATGGGGAAATTAAATAATAACCAATGGGTCAAAGAAGAAATCACAAGAGAAATTCAAACATACTTTGAAATGAACAAAAACAAAAATGCCACATTACCAAAACTTATAGGATACTGTGAAAACTCTTCTCAGAAAACTATTTATAGCTGCAAACACCCACTCTAAAAAAGAAGAAAGATCTCAAATTGAAAACCCAAACCTGTACCTTAAGAAACTAGACAAAATACCAAACCAGGCCCAAAGCAAGCAAAAGGAAGGAATAATAAAAATAAGAATGGAAATAAACAAAACAGAGAATAGAAAAACAATACAGAAAATTAATGAAATCAAAAGCTGTTTCTTTGAAAAGATCAGCAAAATTGACAAAACTTTAGCAAGACTGACCAAGTTAAAAGACAGAATATTCAATTACTAAAATCAGGAAAGAAAGAGAAGATATTATTACCAACCTCACAGAAATAAAAAGAATTATAAGAGATTATAAACAACTGTATGCCAACAAACTAGAAAACCTAGATGACCTGGACAAATTCATACAAAGACACAAACTACCAAAAATTACTCAAGAATAAATAGAAAATCTGAATAGACCTAAAACAAGAAAGAGATTGAACCAGCAATCAAAAAATTTCCTGCAAAAAAAAATACCAGAGGAATTCCGGGAAGATGGCGGCGTGAGCAGGGCAGCAGAAATCTCCTCCCAAAACCATATATATTTATGAAAATACAACAAATACAACTATTCCTAAAAGAGAGACCAGAAGATACAGGACAGCACCCAGCCTGCATCTACACCTGAGAGGACTTGGCATCGGGTGAGGCGGGTAAGATACAGATCCACGTCCCGGCGGGAACCGAGCACTTCCCCACCCCAGCACACTGGCGGGAGGAGAGGATTCAGAGCCGGGAGGGAGTGGAAGTACAGGCCCACGAAATAACCAGCCCTGCTGATCTGTGCAGGGAGCACTGACACACATCGCGTGGTGTATTGGAGATTGGAGAGACAGAGGGTGCAGGATCTGAGCTGGGGAATGCACCAGGTCCTCGCAGCCAGATTCCCGGGACAAAAGATAACTGTGTGCTTTTTTTAGCAGTCTTAAAGAGACAGGGGCCCAACGGAGGAGCAGGATCATCCCAGCACACTCAGCCCAGCAGGCTGGGAATCTGGGGAATTTCGGACCCCTTGGCTGGCGACTGGGAAAAAGTAGCCGTACTAAGACTTTCCACAGAGATCAGCAGCCTCCCATTCGTTCCCGCCCTGGCCAGAGCTACAAAGGGCCCTGAGGAGCGGCACAGCCATGGCTGGGGAATAGTGGAGCAACAGCACCACCTACAGCATCCTCACAGAATCTACTCCAGGTGGGCGTTTTTTTGTTTTTTGGGGTTTTTTGTTGGTGTTTTTTTCCTCTTTTCTTTCTCTTCTTTCCTTTTTTTTTTAAGTCCTAAAGAGCCCAGCTGACATACGTGGCACCCACCAGCGACCACTTCTATCGCCATGAAAAGACAGAGGAATATGGTACAAAGCTTATCCAGACCCAGACCCCAGAAAGGGAGTCTGAAGGGATGGAAATGCACAATCTTCCTGAAAAAGAATTCAGAATAAAAGTCATAACCATACTGATGGATCTACAGAGAAATATGCAAGAGCTGAGGGAGAAAATGAGGGAAGTGAGGAAAAACAATGCAGAAATGAGACAAGCGATTGACGGGCTTAGCAGCAGACTCAATGAGATGCAAGAGACTGTTAATGGAATAGAAATCAGAGAACAGGAATACAGAGCAGCTGAGGCAGAGAGATAAAAGGGTTTCTAGGAATGAAAGAATATTAAGAGAACTGTGTGACCAATCCAAACGGAACAATATTCACATAATAGGAGTACCAGAGGAAGAAGAGAGAGAAAAAGGGATAGAAAGTGTCTTTGAAGAAATAATTGCTGAAAACTTCCCCATGCTGGGAAGGAAATAGTCTCACAGTCCATGGAAGCCCACAGATCTGCCAACATAAGGGACCCAAGGAAGACAACACCAAGACACATAATAATTAAAATGGCAAAGATCAAAGATAAGGACAGAGTATTAAAGACAGCTAGAGAGAGAAAAAGAACACCTACAAAGGAAAACCCATCAGAGTATCATCAGACTTCTTAATGGAAATCTTACAGGCCAGAAGAGAATGGCATGATATATTTAACGTAATCAAACAGAAGGGCCTTGAACCAAGAATATTGTATCCAGCACGATTATCATTTAAATATGATGGAGGGATTAAACAATTTCCAGACAAGTGAAGGCTGAGAGAGTTTGCCTCCCATAAACTACCTCTACAGAATATCTTAAACGGACTGCTCTAGAGGGAAGCACACCTAAGGCTAAAAAGATGTCATCAGAGAAAATAAAAATATTGCAAAGAAAGCAGACCATCCAAATACTAACTAAAGGCAAAGAATAAAACACCTAGTATATAAAGAATGGAGGAGGAAGAATAAGAAGGGAGAGAATAAAGAATCATCAGACTGTGTTTACAATAACTTAACAAGAAAGTTAAGTTAGATTGTTAAATAGTAAAGAAGCAACCCTTGAACCTTTGGTAACCACAAATCTAAAGCCAGCAATGGCAATAAGTACATATCTATCGATAATCACCCTAAATGTAAATGGACTGAATGCACCAATCAAAAGACACAGAGAAATAGAATGGATAAAAAAGCAAGACCCATCTATATGCTGCTTACAAGAGACTCACCTCAAACCCAAAGATATACACAGACTAAAAGTGAAGGGATGGAAAAAGATATTTCATGCAAACAACAAGGAGAAAAAAGCAGGTGTTGCAGTACTTGTATCAGACAAAATAGACTTCAAAACAAAGAAAGTAGCAAGAGATAAAGAAGGACATTACATAATGATAGAGGGGTCAGTCCAACAAAAGGATATAACCATTTAAAATATATATGCACCCAACACAGGAGCACCAGCATATGTGAAACAAATACTAACAGAATTAAAGGAGGAAACAGAAAGCAATGCATTCATTTTAGGAGACTTCAACACACTACTCACTCCAAAGGACAGATCAACCAGACAGAAAATAAGTAAAGACACAGAGGCACTGAACAACACACTAGAACAGATGGACCTAACAGACATCTACAGAACTCTACACCCAAAAGCAACAGGATACACATTCTTCTCAAGTGCACATGGAACATTTTCCAGAATAGACCACATACTAGGCCACAAAAAGAACCTCAGTAATTTCAAAAATATTGAAATCCTACCAACCAACTTCTCAGATCACAAAGGTATAAAACTAGAAATAAATTTTAGAAAGAAATCAAAAAAGCTCACAAATACATGGAGACTTAACAACATTCTCCTAATTAATCAATAGGTTAATGACCAAATCAAAACAGAAATCAAAGAATATATGAAGACAAATGACAACAACAACACAAAGCCACAACTTCTGTGGGACGCAGCAAAGGCAGTTCTACGAGGAAAGTATATTGCAATCCAGGCCTATTTAAAGAAGGAAGAACATTCCCCAATGAATAGTCTACAGATACAATTACTGAAATTGGAAAAAGAAGAACAAATGAGGCCCAAAGTCACCAGAAGGAGGGACATAATAAAGATCAGAGAAGAAATAAATAAAACTGAGAAGAATAAAACAATAGAAAAAATCAATAAAACCAAGAGCTGGTTCTTTGAAAAAATAAAGAAAATAGATAAACCCCTAGCCAGACTTATTAAGAGAAAAAGAGAATCTACACACATAAACAGAATCAGAAATGAGAAAGGAAAAATCACGACGGACCCCACAGAAATACAAAGAATTATAAGAGAATACTACGAAAATCTATATGCTAACAAGCTGGAAAACCTAGAATAAATGGGCAACTTCTTAGAAAAATACAACCTTCCAAGACAGACCAAGCAAGATACAGAAAACCTAAACAGACCAATGACCAGCAATGAAATTGAATCGGTAATCAAAAAACTACCCAAGAACAAAACCCCCGGGCCGGATGGATTCACCTCTGAATTTTACCAGACATATAGAGAAGAAATAATACCCATTCTCCTTAAGGTCTTCCAAAAAATAGAAGAGGAGGGAATACTTCCAAACTCATTCTATGAAGCCAGCATCACTCTAATACCAAAACCGGGCTAAGACCTCACCAAAAAAGAAAATTACAGACCAATATCCCTGTTGAATGCAGATGCAAAAATACTCAACAAAATATTAGCAAACCGAATTCAAAAATACATCAAGAGGATCATACACCATGATCAAGTGGGTTTCATCCCAGGGATGCAAGGATGGTACAACATTCGAAAATCCATCGACATCATCCACCACATCAACAAAAAGAAGAACAAAAACCACATGATCATCTCCATAGATGCTGAAAAAGCATTTGACAAAATTCAACATCCGTTCATGATTAAAACTCTCAACAAAATGGGTATAGAGGGCACGTACCTCAACATCATAAAGGCCATATATGACAAACCCACAGCTAACATCATACTTAACAGCGAGAAGCTGAAAACTTTTCATCTAAGATCGGGAATAAGACAGGGATGCCTACTCTCTCCACTGTTATTCAACATAGTACTGGAGGTCCTAGCCACGGTAATCAGACAGCACAAAGAAATACAAGGCATCCAGATTGGTAAAGAAGAAGTCAAATTGTCACTATTTGCAGATGACATGATATTTTTCTTAAAAAACCTAAAGACTCCACCTCAAAACTACTAGAACTAATATATGAATTCAGCAAAGTTGCAGGATACAAAATTAACACACGAAATGTGTTGCTTTCCTATACACTAACAATGAACTAACAGAAAGAGAAATCAGAAAAACAATTCCATTCACAATTGCATCAAAAAGAATAAAATACCTAGGAATAAACCTAACGAAGGAAGTGAAAGATCTATACTCTGAAAACTACAAGACACTCCTAAGAGAAATTAAAGAGGACACTAACAAATGGAAATTGATCCCATGCTCTTGGCTAGGTAGAATAAATATTGTCAAAATGGCTATACTACCTAAAGCAATCTACTGATTCAACGCAATCCCTATCAAAATACCAACAGCTTTCTTCAATGAACTGGAACAAATAATTCTAAAATTCATATGGAACCACAAAAGACCCCCAATAGCCAAAGCAATCCTGAGAAGGAGGAATAAAACAGGGGGAATTACACTCCCTGACTTCAAGCTCTACTACAAAGCCACAGTAATCAAGACAATTTGGTATTGGCACAAAAAACAGACCCACAGACCAGTGGAACAGAATAGAAAATCCAAACATTAACCCAAACATATACAGTCAATTAATATTTGATAAAAGTGCCTTGGATATACAATGGGGAGATGACAGCCTCTTCAGCAGCTGGTGTTGGAAAAACTGGACAGCTACATGTAAGAGAATGAAACTGGACTACTGTCCAGCCCCATACACAAAGGTAAACTCAAGGTGGATCAAACACCTGAATGTAAGTCATGAAACCATAAAACTCTTAGAAAAAAACATAGGCAAAAATCTCTTGGACATAAACATGAATGACTTCTTCATGAACATATCTCCCCGGGCAAGGGAAACAAAAGCAAAAATGAACAAGTGGGACTATATCAAGCTGAAAACCTTCTGTACAGCAAAGGACACCATCAGTAGAACAAAAAGACATCCTACAGTGTGTGAGAATATATTCATAAATGATGTATCCGATAAGGGGTTGACATCCAAAATATATAAAGGACTCACGCACCTTAACAAACAAAAAGCAAATAATCCAATTAAGAAATGGGCAGAGGACATGAATAGACACTTCTCCAAAGAAGAAATTCAGATGGCCAACAGGCACATGAAAAGATGCTCCACATCGCTAATCAGAGAAATGCAGATTAAAACCACAATGAGATATCACCTCACACCAGTGAGGATGGCCAACATCCAAAACACAAACAACAACAAATGTTGGCGAGGATGTGGAGAAAAGGGAACCCTCCTACACTGCTGGTGGGACTGCAAATTAGTTCAACCATTGTGGAAAGCAGTATGGAGGTTCCTCAAAAAACTCAAAATAGAAATACCATTTGACCCAGGAATTCCACTCCTAGGAATTTACCCTAAGAATGCAGCAGCCCAATTTGAAAAGACAGATGCACCCCTATGTTTATTGCAGCACTATTTACAATAGCCAAGAAATGGAAGCAACCTAAGTGTCCATCAGTAGATGAATGGATAAAGAAGATGTGGTACATATACACAATGGAATATTATTCAGCCATAAGAAGAAAACAAATCCTACCATTTGCAACAACATGGATGGAGCTAGAGGGTATTATGCTCAGTGAAATAAGCCAAGCCGAAAAAGACAAGTATCAAATGATTTCACTCATATGTGGAGTATAAGAACAAAGAAAAAAACTGAAGGAACAAAACAGCAGCAGACTCACAGAACCCAAGAACGGACTAGTAGTTACCAAAGGGAAAGGGACTGGGGAAAATGGGCGGGAAGGGAGGGATAAGAGGGAAAAAGGGGCATTACGATTAGCAGATGTAATGTTGGGGGGGCACGGGGAGGGCTGTACAACTCAGAGAAGACAAGTAGTGATTCTATAGCATCTCACTACTCTGATGGACAGTGACTGTAATGGGGTGGGTGGGGGGCACCTGATGAAGGGGGTAGTTTAATAACCATAATATTGCACATGTAACTGTAGATTAATGATACCAAAATAAATTATTAAAAAAACCAGAACCAGATGATTTCACTGGTAAATTCTCCCAAATGTTTAAAGAATTAATACCAACCCGTCATAATTTCCTCTAAAAAAAAAAAGGAAGGGAAAGAATACCTCCAAATTCATTCTATGAGGTTGGTCTTACCCTTACACCAAAACCAGACAAAGACATCCCAAGGTAGGAAACTACAAAGACCAATATCTCTTATGAGTATAGACACAAAAGTCCTCAACCAAATACCAGCAAAACAAATCCAGCAGACAAAAAAGGATTTATTCCAGGAATGAAAGGTTGGTTCAGCATATAAAAATCCATCAGTATAATACACAAGCTTAATAGAATGAAGTGGGGGGAACCCACGTGGTCATCTCAATAGATGTAAACAAACCCAACACCCTTCATGATAAAAACACTCAATAAATAAGGAATAGAAGGCAACTTCCTCAACCTGATAAAGAACATCTATGAGATTTCACAGCTAACAACATACCTAATGGAGAAAGACTAAAAGCTTTCCTGCTAAGACCAAGCACAAGGCAAGGACGTCTGCTCCTACCATTTCTATTCAACATTGTATTGGAAGCTCCAGCAAGGCCAATTAGATAAGAAAAACAAATAAAATGCATCCATATTGGAAAGGAAGAAAGACTATCTCAATTGCAGATGACATGATTATGACTTTGAAAGGGAGGTGCTGGAATGGTCCTTGGCTCTCTTTTAGCCTACTGGCTTCTGCAGAGGGGCTGTTTGTCCTTGAGGTCTTGACATCTTTTTGCTCCCTTGCATCTGCTACTGAAGTGAGACTACCAGTTATCAGGCCCACACTATCTTTTCCTCCTTGGACCAAGGACAGAGCCTCTCTGGGTCTGCTGACCCTCTTGCCCACCTACTCACGTCACATGGGGGTAGCATGCCTCTGTGAAACTGTCCTCAGGTCCACCTAGTAAGATGCCTCACTCAGCCATGAATACAGCACCTCCAGGCTGCCGTGTTGGAGGCTACACCTAGAGGTGCCAGGCCCTCAGAAAGGGAACAGTTGAAGGCAGGGGGTAGGAAGAAGGGTCTGTGAAGAGCCTGAAGACAGGAGGATATGGAGCAGTGATTTATAATGGGTTTTATATTCTCAGGGATTATTCCCATTATTGCACAGTGTTGAGAGGGATATTGTTCATGGAGGAAAGACTCAGGGAACAAATCAGAGTGGTGTGGAAGGGACAGGTGTAAAAGTTTCCTCTGACAAAGGGGGCTGGACTAGACAGGGAGGAAGCTGGCAGACAGGCATCAAGGGTGTGGATAAGCCAATCAGAGGCTTGACAAGGCACATGGGCTGTGGGCCCGGTCAGCAGCATGAAGTCTTTGCCCAGAGTTACAAACAGATTGCAGGGGACGGTCCTCTGGTGTCCCCCAAAGATGTACCTGGAGACCATGTGCTAAGAGGACCAGGTGCTGGGGATTAGGGGAGGAGGTTCGACAGCTTCAAAGAGACTCACTTTCTGAGCAAATGAGCATCATTTCTGAAGAACAACTTCTAACATGTCACTCATGGTTATTAAGAGAAACTGGCTTTAGACCACCATCTCTCAGTTGCAGCAGCACATCCACGTGGAAAGCCTGCAAGGGCATTCCTGTTGTCCAGGCAGGTGTGCAGCTCAATCAACATCAGTTCCACTCAGCATGGGAGCCTGGTACTCCTTACCCTCAGCACAGGGCCATCTGTGTAGATTCAGCCAGGATGTCTCATAACTGTGACCCTGTCCATAAAAATCACTGATTAGATGTGCAAATAAGTGGGTTTGACTGTTACTCCTTTTATTCATACATATTTGTAAGCTAGAAAAAGGCCTTTGTCAAGGCACGTGTCCCAAATTTTGATTCAGAAAAGACCAACACTTCACCTCCCCGCTATATTAAGTGGTACAGTAACTGAGGCTCTGTCTCTCAGGTCTCTCCCAAATCGGGACAGGAACAAGTGTAAAATGAGTACTATAGGCTGCAAGCACTGTAAGTTCAAAGCCTATGAGCTGCACCTAGTCCAGAACCTACAAAAGTGAAAAATGTCCCTCCCACCCCCTAGGCCACCAGGCAAATACCCACTTGTCCCCTGAGGTCATTTTGTCTTGAGCTGCAAACTTTAGCAATGTCTAAATAGGCTCTCTGAGCAGAAGGAACACAAAACACATTATTTTATGACCTTTGTATACAAGAGGAAGAGTATGAATAGGCTTCCATGTCATTTGGTCCAGTGCTAATCCCAGCCCCACCACTGATTTGTGTGGCCATAGGTAATCTCTTTAACCCACCTGACTCCCATTTTCCCCTTTTATAAAAAGGATATGCTTGTAGGGCCTTCTAATCTAAGAAGTAGTCCTTAAATGCTGAATTATTGCCAAGATGGTGCTCGCCGGATGAGCATGGGGTGGTGCCCAGGCATTTTGGCGGGCTATGACATTAGTCTACCTGTGTTCCGGGTATCTCCCTATTGGTGCCGTGAGTCTTCCGTGAACGTGATCAGCTCGTGGACACCGTTTGCTTTCATTATGTGCCTTCCTGCGTGAAGAGTTTATGACTGCTTGACCTTTATGCTGATTGGCCCATGAATGTTATATATACTCTGCTGTTTCCGCAATAAACGAGTCCCTGCTTTGACTGAGCTCCCTGTCGCGTCTGTTTGTCTCCGGCCTCCAGCGGCAAGCGGAGGCTGGTGTTCAGGCGGACAGTCGGCACTCACCCTTCCTGGTCCTGCCTTGCCAGGGTGTGTCTCCCCCTTCCCGTTCTCTCCGCAGGTTCGGAGGGGGCTTGGGGAAGTCTAAAAACCCCGACATATGCTCAGATCTGCTTCACAGCTGTCGGGAAAAGTAGGGAAGTCCTAGTCAACAATGTGTCCACAGCAGGTGCTAAATAAATGCCTGTTCTTGTACCTTATTTAGTGGAAGGAAGAGATGACACAAGCCAGTTTGGGACCAGTAGAGTACTCTCCACACTGAATGCCAGGGACAGATGTATCACCCTGGGCGTCCCTTCCTCCTGGATTTGGATGGCCAGTCTCAGGGCTTTCTTTGCCTACTAGACTGTGGGTGCACAATGTAGCCTTCTGCTTGAAAATATACAATCTGTTTCCCTCTCCCTCTGCCTTCTCAGCTTTTCTCAGCAACTTCCTGAATAATGCATGAATTCCCCAGAAGGCTTATGTCCATTGCCCCTCCAGCTTCAGATGCACCACAGTAGAAAGAGGGCCATACGTCTTTTCTCCGAAGAAACTGTCATGACCCGGAACGCAGCCTGCCTTCTCTGGGTCCGGGCCTTTCACCTCACAGGATGACGTCAGTCCTATTCTCCTTGGGGCTCTGCATGTGCTGAATATGGGTTCTGCATTGAATCCCACCCTGGGGTTTTCAATGGCCATCATGTGGGGAGCAAGACAGCGGATGTGTCAATGGCACCCACTGTCTCTGATGATGTAGCCTGAGAACTCTCGGGTCACTGAGCCAAGTGCTGCGTTGGCGGGAGTTCCTACGATCACAGAGTCTAGGCCTCCACGTGGCACAAAGAAGAGTATTGTCTTGGTAGCATAAGAGATGATTAGATGAATAAGGCTGGTCTCAGGATTGCTTATTATTACCTGACCTCAGCTGATTCTGTGCCCAAACAGTGGAATATAGGCAACTCATGGAATTCCTTTCTTTCTTTCACAATAATTACACAACACAAGCTATACAAGCTTGCTACCAGTGGTATTTGCAAATGGATGTCTTACAGACCAAATTTCATATTAACATTTGTTTTCTGTGTTAAAAGACCATCACTAAAATATCTTGCTCATTTCTTTATTTTTCCAAAAGCTTATATCTGCCCTGGCTCACATGTCACAAATTTAAATATAGCTGACCCTCTCCAATTCCAACAGTCCCATCAGAGTGGCCCCTGTACAGTGTCCCAGGATCCCCCAGCCTGTGCCCACTCAGGCTCCAGCAGTTCTGAGAGAGCACTCCCTGTGTGACAGGACATGATACTCTATACAGAAAACCCTAAAAACTTCACCAGTAGCCATTTGAACTAATAAATGGGTTCAGTAAAGCCACAGGATACAAAATCAATATACAGAAATCTGTTGCATTTCTATATACTAATAACAACCTAGCAGAAAGAGAAATTAAGGAAAGAATCCCATTTACAGTTGCAGCAAAAAGAATAAAATGCCTAGGAATAAATGTATCCAAGGAAGTAAAAAACCTGTCCTCTAAAAACTGTAAAACACTGATGAAAGAAATTGAAGAAGACACAAATATATGGAAAGATATTCTGTGCTTATAGATAGGAAGAATTAATATTGTTAAAATGGCCATACTGCCCAAAGCAATCTTCAGATTCAATGCAATCCCTATCAAAATACCAATGACATTTTTTGGTACATCATTGTAAAATTTGAATGGAACCACAAAAGACCCCAAACAGCCAAAGCAATCTTGAGAAAGAAGAACAAAGCTGGAAGTATCACAATCCCAGATTTCAAACTATAGTACAAAGCAATAATAATCAAAACAGTATGGTTCTGGAACAACAGTAGATATGTAAATCAATGGAACGGAATAGAGAGCTCAGAAATAAACCCACTCTAATATGATCAGTCAATATATGACAAAGGAGGCAACAATGGGGAAAAAATGTCTCTTTAATAAATGGTGTTCAGAAAACTGGACAACTGCACACACACACAAAAAATGAAACTGTACCACTGTCTTACACCATATACAAATAAACCCAAAATGGTTTAAAGACCTAAACATAAAATCTGAAACCATAAAACTCCTAAAAGAGAACATTGGCAGTAAACTCTTGGACATCAGCCTTAGCAATTTTTTTCTGGATATGTCTCCCCAGGCCAGAGAAACACAACAAAAATAAACAAGTAGGACTACACCAAACCGAAAAGTTTCTGCACAGCAAAGGAAACCATCAACAAAACAAAAACTGAATGGGAGAATATATTTGTAAATGATATCTCTGATAAAGAGTTAATATCCAAACATATAAAGAACTCATACAACTCAACACCAAAAAACCAATCTGATTTAAAAATGGGCATAGGTCCTGAACAGACATTTTTCCAAAGAAGACATAGAGATGGCCAACATGAAAAGATGCTCAACACCACTAATCATTAGAAAAAGCAAATCAAAACCACAATGAAATATCATCTCACACCTGTTAGAATGGCCAGTATCAAAAAGATAAGAAATAGCAATGTTGAAGAGGATATGAAGAAAAGGAAACCCTCTTGCACTGTTGGTGGGAATGTAAGTTGGCGTAGCTACTATGGAAAACAGTATGGAGGTTCCTCAAAAAGTTAAAAATAGAAATACCATATTACCTGTAATTCTACTTCTGGGTATTTATCTGAAGAAAACAAAAACACTAACTTGAAAAGATATATGGACCCTATGTTTACTGAAGCATTATTTACAAAAGCCAAGATAGGGAAGCAATACAACTGTCCATCAATAGATGAATGGGTAAAGAGGTTGTACATATATACACAATCCAATATTATTCACCATAAAAAAGAATTAAATCTTGCCATTCACAACAACATGGACAGACCTAAAGTGTATTATGCTAAGTGAAATAAGTCTGACAGAGAAAGACAAATATCATATGATTTCACATATATTTGGAATCTTAAAAAAAAACAAATGAGCAACAAAAGAAATAGGCTCCTAAATATACAGAACAAACTAGTGGTTTCTGGAAGGGAGGGGATGAAGGGATGGGTAAAATAGGTGAAGAGGATAAAGAGAAACGAAACTCCAATTATAAAATAAATAAGTCAGAGGGATGGAAGTACAGCATAGGGAATATAGTCAATAATATTATAATGACTTTGTACGGTGAAAGATGGTAACCACAGTTAATGTGTTGAGCATTTCATAATGTATGTAATTGTTGGATCACTATGTTGTATACCTGAAGCTAATATAATATTATATGTCAACTTACAATATTCTTCTTGTAAATACATATATGTATCTTATAATACATATTCAATAAAAAAATTCTTCTTAAAAAGATGTCACCACTGGGAAACTGGATAAAATTACAAGGGATCTTTTTGCACTATTTCTTACAACTGCATGTGAATCTATACTTATCTCAAAATAAAAAGATTAATTAAAAAATAATTTCAGTGGGAAAAAATTTGTCCCTTCTGCACCTTCTAAGGCGCCTCAGGGAAGATGGTTTTATTTTGTTGACCAGAGAAGTGTTTGTGATGATATTCTGAGGAAATGTAATAACAGAACAGAAGGAGAGAGAGAAAGACAGAGAGGCAGAAAGAAAGATAGGAAGGGATGGAGAGGAAGAAAAACTGGAGATATTTAGATTTAGAGCACTTGCTATAAGAAACTGATGAGAAATCAAAGTTTGAGCATAAGATTTCTTTAGAGAGGATTTTAGGAGATATTTTTCTATGATGTGCTATGTAACTCTCTCTTCTGGGTCTAGAAGAAAACTTCAGTAAAGATCTGCATTACTTATCAATCTTTTTTTTTTAGGTGGGATTTGTGTTTATTTGGATGTGACACCATGACAATGGTCTGCAAGGTAGTCTGGAATGTTCAGGTCATATTTAGTGGTTTGTCTGGGTTTTCAACCTTTAGGTAAATCATCACCTTAGAACTGTGTTAAGAATGAGGTTTTGGATGACCATCCAAGTTGTTATGCTCATGACGCAAGGGAGCCAGAGCTTGGCCCATCAAGAAACATGCAGTCCTTGGAAAGGCTCCTCCAAAAAGGTGGGGGTGTATTGAAATCAGAATTAGAACCATGGGGGGCAGCATAAGGGTGTAGGCCCAGATGTGTGAAATGGAGAATCACACTTTTATGTGGCTGTAAGCAAGGCAGAGTCTAAGAAAGTCTTTCAAAGGTAATAGGCTGGGAATTAGTATATAAATATTCAATTTCTGCTAATATTGAGATCTTTCACAGATAAGGAGGTCAGGTGCAGCCATGACTGGGCATGTCCCGAACCCTCGTCTGGCCACTGGTAAGCAGAAGGTCATGGAGGGACCTGCAGTCAAGCCAACCACCTGCTATACCGCACACATCCAGTCTGGTTAGACATGCTCCCCGCGAAGCGCTGCAGGGGTCGTGGACCCTGCGGCTGGAAGCAGAGGAGGTTCAGAGGGTGTGCAACACCCAGCCTAATAATTACCTGTGGGCACAAAGCCACAGAGACCAGCTCTGTGGCAGTTGCCTGCCAGCCCTAGGAAGCCTCTGCCACAGAGTGGAATTCAGACAGAGCTCACCACTGCATACCGTGGGGAAGGGAAGTTGGGGGCAGGGTGTGCAGTGACCTCAGGACTTCCGCAGCAGTTCATTCAAGGGCACAGCTGAGTGCTGTTTGGAAAGGCAGGAACAGGTGGCTCAGATAACTGAGGAACAATTAATGGTCAAGTTCATGAACAAATTTAGATTTCCCCAAGAAGCCCGATGTCTTGCTGCTGGGAATCTAACTCAGAAGGCAGAAGAGAAAGCAGCTCCCTTCAGAAAACCTCAAGAGCTACCCAACGGGCTGCGGCTGCAAGCGGGCTGCAGCCCTGGGCCCCAGCGATGCTGAGGGTGTGACTCAGCCCGCTGAGGTCAGGCCCCGACTAGTCAGGTTTGGTGGGTGGGGAGGAGCCTGTGGCCACAGGAGATTGCTTTGCAGAAGAAAACACGGGGAGGACAAAGACTTAAGGGGAGCGAGAGGATGTGGAGTTTGAGCAGCTGCTGGGAAGAGAAAGCTGTTCCGAGGAGGGTTTTTAGGAAGTACCGCAGTGTCACTTGCCGCGTCGGGCTCCCTCCTCCGCACCCTCAGCCACCCGCAAACGCTGACCCGACTAATTTACAGAGAAGGCTCAGCTCGCTGGGGCAGACACATGAAGTGGTCTCATTTTTTCGCCTGACTGTTCTTACTCCATAATTGTGTCCTATGCCACACTCCCCTTTCCCGCTGGGCAGCAGCTCCCCTATCAACAGCTTGAAGTGAGGGGGTGGGCTGGGTGGGGCGTGGGGAATGGGGCCCCCCTCTCGAGTGCCCCCCAGCCCTTCCCATCCTGAGTCCAGGCTCTGAGGGCAGACAAGGAAGAGGTCCCTTTCATGGTACCTTTGTGGGTGTTGCTCCTTGACTAGGCAACATGGGACCCCAGCAGTCTGAGGGTCAGATACCCAAATGCTGCCCTCTCTTGGGACAGCTAGGCCTCCCCAGATCAACTTCCCAGACTCAGGTGGTCCTCCCCTCAGAAAATAACCCCGGGGTCCTCTCACCAAAGAGACTGCTCAAGCTTAGCCACGGTCTCTGGTGTCTGCTGAACTGTGAGAAGGCTCATGTTTGCTGAGCCCAATGGCCCGAGTACAGCTTTCCTGAGACCATACTTCTAGCAGCTCTGCGGCCTCTCTGCCACTCCTTTCCCCGGGCTCGCACAGCGCCAGAAGCTCTGTGGGCCCAAAGACTCAGCCCATCTTAGAAAGAGTCACCAGGCCCCAGCTTGGCAGAGGTGGAGAGGACCCATGTTGTCCTGGGTCGCCCTCTTCTAGCAGGTGGTGCTCTGCCAACCCTCCAGCCTCAGCTCTGCTGAGCCACCTGGCACTTCACACCCTGGTAACAGCAAAGCGCTTCTACTTCCCGTGCACTGCGGGGTTCCACATTTTCAGGTCCTTGTGCCTTTTGATGCACAGGACACCTGGAGTCGGACACCTGGAACAGACTCCTCTTTTGAAATCAGGTCAGACTCTAGTCCTCTCCCACTCAGACTGGCTCAGCATGCCCTTTCCTCTGCTCCAATGCCACCCTGTGAACATTCGAGTTTCAAGCATGTGCGTCATGATGTTAACACCTTTAAGTGTGGAACTCTCCCACACTGGACTATACATTCCTGGAAGACGGAAAGTAGCTTCTTGATTTCCGTATGTTATGCTGACAACAGCTTCTGATTCATAGAAGATAACCCGTGAGTGCCTGGGGATCAGACTGAAGAGGAGAAATAAGGGGAACAGACTAAATCTCTCATCTTTCACCATGAGGGGCGTGTGCAGTAATGCGTCAATGTGGGGGATGCCAGCCCCTGACATCTTCCTAATTTCTGGGATGTGAGACCAGCCTATCTCGACTGAAACTTTCAAAGGTCAAATATTGTCCTCGCCGACCCCTGGCGACTAGAACCCAGGTGGGTGGCCTCAGGGCAGCTCCTAGGAAGCCCCACCCAGGGTTTAACTGAGAGGAAGGGAAGCCCAGACAGAGGCCCGAGCCCTGGGACTGAGTGGGGGGGCTGCAGCAGGATGCTGAACAGGCTGGCCCTGGGGGGTGACCTGGGCCAGGGTGCTGGCCTCCTGTCCCCTTCCCCAGCCTCCCACCAATCTATAACCCACCACATATCCTTCTACTAAAATCCTAAAAATTAGCAGAGGGCTTCCCTTATTTGCCAATAAGAGCTCTGACTAGTACACATGTCAATAGATGTTAATTTATATTATAAGGTATATTATATGAATATACATGTATATATATATATAAGTATAGATATATAATCTAAATACAGATTCCTTTAGGTATATTTAATCTAAAATAATCAGTAGTAGAATAGAAATCAGATATAAAACTTGAAAATTACTAAACAAAAAAAAAGAGCAAATGATAGTTGATTAACATATGAGAACATAGGAAAAGAAGAAGAGCAGAAATGGAATGAGCCTAAGAATAAAAGGTTAGGTCAGCATATCACTTCTTATAATAAACGTGCCTGGGCTGCCCTCCCCATCTGACACAGAAGGGCTCCCAGAATGCAGACGAGCGCAGCCTGCACGGTTCCTGAGTGGCAAGTCCTCGGATTGCCTCTCCTCACTTCCATCTTCCTTCTGTTTGGAGAGGTTGTAAAACTAAAAACTACCTTTTTCAAAGGCCTTCAAAAATGAGGGTGCTGGGTGTAAATCAGATTGGGCCGATGAGATGCACTCGAGGAAGACACACTGCTTTGGTGGAGGTGAGGTGGAAGCCACTTTCTGCTGCCGGTTGACGGGAAACAAGTTTTTTTTTAACTGAAGTGTAGCTGATATACAATATTGGTTTCAAGTACACAACATAGTGATTCAACAGTTATCTACATTATTTAATGCTCACAATAAGTGTAGTTATCATCTGTCGACACAGAAAGACATTTCAGGATTTTTGACAATATTCTCTATGCTGTACTTTCATCCCTGTGACTAATTTATATTATAATTGAGACTTTGACAGGAAACAAGTTTGAGCAAAGAGGAGCATGGGTGGTGGGCCAGCCCTCTATTTCCCTGCCTGGTCACTGACTTGGAGGGATGAGAGGTGGTGTGTGGGTGGCACCAACAGCTTCCTGACCGCTGAGCAGTAACTGGGAATCAATAATCCAGTGGAGGCCCCCAACCTCCACTCCTCCGGCCTCCCTTAACACTTTGATAAAAACTTAATTCCCTGTGTTAAATCTCTTTCCATTTGAAACACCTATGGTGGTTTCTATTTCCTCCACAGAAATCTGAGTAATGTATATTGTTTACAAAAGGCAGGCCTAAGATAAATAAACATTTAAAAACAGAAATAAAGTGACCCATAAAACTCTTCTTTAAAAGGATGAGCTAGCCCATTAATGAAAAGAAAACAGGGATATTAATATCAGAAACAGAATTCAAGAAAAAAAACATAATATAGAATATTATATCAACACAAGATGCAAATCACAGAAGATGATATATAAGGCCCATGAATGTTTATGTTCTGCATAAAACAGCACCTAAATATTAAAAATAAAAACCTTAGAAATCAGGAAGAAAATGGTAAGACTGTAATCTTAATGGTAATCTTTTACGCACTTTGATAAATCAAGTAGAATTAAATAATATAATCAATAAGCTTTCAACATATAGTCCACAAACACCTAATTCATTTTCCTTTAAAATGGCCATTGGGCATTTACAAACCAAGGTCATACACTAGGTCATAAGAGAAATTTCAATAAATTCTTAGATGTAAACCCATTTTACCATAATCCAGCAAAACAAAGAATTAATTTAAAAAATTGAATAATAGAATCCAAATACCAAGAAGTTAAGCAATACTCTTCTAAATAACTCTTGGGTAAGAAAGGAAGTAAAACATGTCATTACATAGGGTTTTGAAAATAACAATAGTAATAACACTAGGTTTCAAAACTTCTGGCATATGACAAGCCTGTACTCAGAAAAAACTCACCTTCTAAAATGCTCTTATTTTAAAAAAGGAATAATGAAAATAATTAAGTATTCATCTCAGAAGGAAAGTTTGTTGCATGTGTTTTGTTTGTTTACTGTGATTAGAGAGGGCAGTTTCATCTCTGTATTCACCTGCCTTGCCTCTCTACCCAACAGCCTTTGTTTTTGTATATTCCTTTTTTTCCAGCTTTATTGAGGTATAAGTGACAAATAAAAATTGCATATATTTAAGGTATACAACCTGATGTTTTGATATATGTGTATATTGTGAAATGATCACACCATGATCATCTAATTAACATACCCATCACCTCACATAGTTACGTGTGTGTGTGTGTGTGTGTGTGTGTGTGTATGTGTGTGGCGGGAACATGTGAGATCTACCCTCTTAGCAAATGTCAAGTATACAACACGCTATTGTTCAGGACAGTCACGGTGTCACGTGTCAGCCCCCAAAAGCTTACTCATCTTGCTTAATGGAAACTTGGTATCATTTGCCCATCATCTCCCCAAAACCCCATTCAACTCTCTGCTTCTATGAGTTTGACTATTTCAGACTAAAAAACAAACTTATTTTAATGTAAAATAAACGTAAAGCCTGAAAAGGTATTACTATAGTGAAAGCAGAGATTAGTTCACTGAAAAACAGGCTCTGCTTTTAGGGGAGCCCAAGCTAAGACTGTTGGCACGGGAAGTGGTCCTAGAAAGTGGACCCTCAGGGTGGGACTTTATCAGTGGGTCATTCACGGGTCATATAGCCTTCAGGTCTCCAGAGCTGGTGGGGGGAGGTGATAATAACTCTTAACATGCATTGACATCACAATTACTATGACTCTTAGCTGTGGTTACTGGGATGAGGTACAGATGGAAGACGGAATGTTGCGTTAGCAAGAGGGGTGGTATTTGAACTATTGGAGTCAGTCATAACTAAAAGTATTTTGAAACTGTCTAAGTTTTAACTGCATTGAAAAAAATAGATGGAATCAGGATTAAATAGGGTTTTGAAAATAAGAAACTTCTGGCATATGACAAGGCTATATTCTGAACAGATTACTTCTACAGAAGTGGTTAGTGAGCCTCTTATTTCCAGACCTATAGGGCACACTGTCAAAAATCAGGCCGAGAATCTAATGATAATGGTAGCAAAATAGAAAAGGAGACATGTATCCACAATAGGTGTCACATGTTTGGGTCAGGGTCCTGATACGAAAGGAACAATCTGTGAGACATGGGAGAGGGACACTTGGATGTATGACTCTGATAATTCTAAACCCCTAGATTCCCCTGAATTTTCTGCACTAGGAGAAGAGCCACCACACCCTCATTAGGGAGAGCAGTCTCCTCTTGCCTAGAGACGCTGCAAGCCTTCACCTGAGACAAGTATATCGACCCTTATCATTCATAGTTATTGATGGGCTGACATGTCTCAGTCCAGCCTGAGGATAGGAATATGGTTCTTGCTCCAGGAGGAATTGCGGGACCTGACTCATAGATACTGGCAGCAACCAGGTAGCACATCCAAGGGTGGACCTTGGAGACATTAGCGCTGGGGATGCAAAATATAAGGATTGGTAGGGAGAATACATTGATGAGGGGAACTCACCAGAGACTGGGGATGTAATATGCTGAAAGGACAGATGCAAACAATTTATCAGAGAGTTATTTCAAGCCTTTAAAAAAAGATAGTTAAGGAAAAAGGTTTTAGAAATTGCTCCAGAGAATACAAAATTATAAAAGGTTTTCTGATTTATAAAATAAAGGTAATATATCCTGGAAGGCAAAAATGACAATAAAAATTATAGACCAATTTCTTTTATCAACACAAGGGGGAAATTTCTAAACAAAATATTAGCCAATCTTTTGAACAGTGCATTTAAAAAATATGTAACATACAGAGTCTAAATAAGGGTTTATTCCAGACTCCAGTAGACAATCAGAAAGGGAATATGTTCACAGAGAAGATCTGTCCCTGTGTGAAGGAATTACAGCAAACTGTCTTCAGGATTGATCTGTCATCTTTTGGAATAATTTTTCTGCTTTCTACAGAAGAATATTTGAACTTAAAATACTTAGTTGTGATGTTCTAAAATATATATTAAAAAGTAAAGGGTTTTACTATATCAGCAATAACTAGTTCAAAATATCTAATGGAAGAAATATTCCCAATGACCATAATTACAGAAATTATAAAATATCTAAGAATATCCTATTATAAAATAAATTAGTCATGGGGATGGAAGTATAGCATATGGAATATAGTCAACATTGTAGTTTCTTTGTATGTTGACAGATGGTAACTGCACTTATCATGGTGAACATTTAGTAATGTATATAATTGTCTATAAACACTGTTGTATATATGAAAACAATATAATATTGTATATCAACTATATCTCAGTAAAAAAGCTAAGAATAAACTTCATACGAAATAAGCAGTAATTTGCGCAACCAGTCAATACAATATACAACTAAACAATATATATTACAATAAATAACATTAGTTGAGATAGTCTGGGGGCAACAGCAGACTTACAGATTGATGAAGAAAACTGGAAAGTCCAGAAACAGATCAAAAGATACATAACACTTTCATACATGATAAAGGTGACCCTTCAAACCAGTTAAATAAAGGAGAAAAATTTCAATAATTGCTCAGATGGCTAATCATTTGGAAAAAAAATGAAGTCCCTACTTCACATAATAGATCAATGTCACCACCAGATGGATTAAAGATGTGAATGTAAAAAGTGAAATTATGAAAATCCGTACAGAAAATAAAGAAATAGTTATATATATACTAAATATATAGTATATATATATAATGAGGAAGTCCTTTCTAAGAATGATACCACAGACAGATATCATAAAAGAACTAAATCACTGACTTTTCACAATGTAAAAAAATCTGTGTATCAAAAAATTCTTAAATAGGATTAATAAACAAACAACAATTCGGAGGGAAAACAGTTGCACCTTTTTAAGGAAGCGAAGATTTGATATCTATAAAAATGTAACGCAAATGTATCCATAAATTGTTCTTATAAATCAGGAGGAAAAAGACAAACGGCCAAATAGAAAAATGAACAAAGAAGATGAGCATGAAACTCACAAAAGAAGAAACATAAACAAATGCCGATGCTTAAAAAATTGGTCAAGGTCAATAATCAGGAAGATGCAAATTTAAAGAAATGAGATGCCATTGGACCATTGTGTACCCACTCATTTGATAAATATCTAATAATGATAATAACTAGAATGGGAGATATGGGGAAATGGGTACCCTTATGCCCTGCTGGCTTGAGCATAATAGGCACAAACTCTTTTGAGGACAATTTGAAAATAAATAGAGAACACCTGAATAACGTTTATATATTTTTGAACCAAAATTCTACATCTAGGGTCTCTATCCAGGGCATATATATTAAAAATATGCACTTTGACTTCAAAATATTCACTGCCAATAGCAAAAACAATGAGAAGAAATCTAAATCTGTAGCAATAGGGAATGGATTAAGTATGTGAATATACATTTATATACCATTAATATATATTGCCTATACATTAAAATGTTTCAGAAGCATCCTTAGTGACTTGGAAACACTGCACTATATTGTTAAATTAGAAATCAGTTTACCTAACACATGTATCACATTTTTATTTTTGTAAAACAATATGTAACAAGATATATGTCAGTAGTGATTATCACTGGCTTGTGGGATTCTCATTTCATTTGTATTATCTTTCATTGCTTTCTGCCTTTTCTAAATTTTTACAGGCAACATACACTTCTATAATTTTTTAGAAAAGCATAAATGCTAAAACAAGCAAACAAAAACAGTACTCTAAGGTCTCACCCCTCAAAGTGGCTACAGTTCCTTCTGTTGGGCTTGTGAGCGCCCTGGACGAAAATGGCAGCAGGAAATCAAAAATGAAGTTACCGTTTTTGCCTGAATTACTATTATTGTGGACGCACAGCTGTAGTCGGCCGGCTGCAGAGTTCCGGTTACTGAGTCTAAGTCTTCAGGGAGTCTCTGTGCCCCTCTAGCGAATCTCCGAGCGGCACACAGACATCCCCTTCTGGCTGAATTAGAAACGCAGCAAAGACCATCCCGGCTTCTGGATGGACAAACGGCGCCTTAGCGGGGAAAGGCGGTTTGCCCATCCCGACAGAAGGGCCAGGCTCAGAGCAGCGCACGGCCGAGGCTCTAGGGCCCGTCGTTGGTAGAGCACCGTGCTTGAGCCCGCAGCCAGGGGGCGCTACTCACAAGAAACCGCTGGCTCTCATGGGGCCTTTCTAGCCATCAGAAGGCCCTTTCAATCCCAAGGCAAAACCTGCCTCTCTGGACCTTCCTCTCACTGGCCTTCATTAGAGAAATGGAATTTCTCGAGCTGTTCTGCTGGGACCAGTCGTTGTCCATCCCACAGACAAAACAGCTCTTTGCATTTATAATAGCTTTCCGTGATCGGCCCCTTTTTTAAAAATTTCAGTTTTATTGCGGTAAAATTCACGTACCATAAATGTACAATTCAATGGTTTTTAGTAAATGTATAAAGTTGTGCAACCATTACAACAATTTAATTTTAGAACACTCCAATCACCCCAAAAAGAAATTCTGTACCCTTTGGTAGGCACTTCCTCCTGCCCCTTTCCTACCTGCCCCCAAGGTTTCTGTTTTATTCCAGAGCTTACGGCTTGGATGAGTCTCTCTGAGGCTAGCATTGCCTCCATACCTTTTTTCTTTCTTTTTTTTTTTTAAGTGTTTACAGTTCCTTTGGGCTCAGTTCTAAAGAATCCGGGCTAACCCAGATTTAGAGACTGCAGAGGGCTGAAGGTCAGTGATTAGACACTCATGGACTGCGCCAATCTCCACCTCCACACTTCGCAAGCATCTTACGAGTAAGGTGGCCACTGTGCTCCTGACTGAGCGTTTGGTGTGATTTCGTTCAGTTTACCAGGGATGATCAAAGCCCAGGCAGGACGGTACCCATGACGCACCTCTGAACACAGCAGATGGGTTGTTTTGACAAAAAGAAGCTCCTGCTTCTCGCTCACCTTGCTGAGATCAACAATGATGATTTGAGAATAGTGTCAACCTGACATTGCACTGAGGGGTACACCGTGAAGAATGCTGGCACTACGTCCATGCAGCAATTGCAGGCCAACAAAAGCCTTCCCGAGTCCTGGTCCAGGGCATTTGGGGATGTGGCTGGAGACAGGCAACAATTTGGATGGGTCCTGAAACGGGGTGTGGGGCATGGCCAAGGGTCGCTTTCTTCCCACAGCCTTTCCGGGAAGGAGTCTGTGTCCTGTAGCTGAATGTACCAGGTGAAGCGAGGGACCACAGAAAGAGTGCGCTCCATCCTGAAGAGTTATTCTGGCATCTCTAACCAGGAAGTCTTCTACTATGAAAACACCTCTGTAGCATACTAGTCTGGCCACATGTTTCTAGTTAATCTGTCATGCCCCCCACCCAACTTTTATGTTAATATCATCAAACTAACCCCTTAATCAGCTCCCGCTTCAGCCCAACCTCACAAACATGGTTTTATTTATGGTTTTTAACACTCATTCCACAAATAAGCCTACAACTATTATGTTTAAACCATACCAAGATTTCCAAGGCTTCTTTCCATCCTAACTTATAAGATTTTCCCAAAACTACCATTTCCCAACCTGTTTCTCAGAAATTGCTTCATCCCACTGAAGTCTGAAATTGCTATTTCTGGGAGTAGTGGAGGTGAGTGATGAGGAAACCTTCTGAAAAGTAGAAATAAAGGCCAAGAAAAGGTTTACAATTCCCCTGGGTTTTACATCTGAATCTAAAGTTTCCCCAGCATCAAACCACCTACCCTTCCTGTCTCTCTCTCTGTCTTAGCTATTTGATGACATTTTCTTTTTGTAAAGAAATAATAAAGCCTCGAAGTCTTGAAAAATAGGAAATGATAGACCCAAATGCTCAGAAAAATGTGTAACACCAAACCTGAAGGTGATTTCCAAACAAAGTGTAAACCCTTGGACTCTACACCCTTCCCCTCCCTGCAGCAGCCCCTGCTCATGTGCGCCTCTCAGGGGCCCCTCTTTCAAAAACAGATGAGAAAAAACACTCCATACTCTTAAAGTGAAACCACAGATTCTGACATTTTTTTAAGTGCTCAGAAAAGTAGAAATAGAGACAGTTTTACCAGTCCCTTCAGGTATTTTTACATCATTACACTTACCACAGGGTCTTCACTGAGCCATCTCTGGTAGGTGCCTCAGCGTGCACACAACATCTACCCCCCACACACTCCCGAAACATCAATGTGTTTTTCCTGCTGCAGCTTCCTCATCAAGCAAGTTTAAAGTGTGAGTTCTGGTTAACTCTGCTTGCAAGATTGGAGAGACAGGTGATACAGGGGCTCTTGGCTTCCCAGAACAGAGACTCAGGAGTGGAAACTGCCATGGGAACCAGTGCCAGAGAAGAAAACCAGAACTATAATTGCTGAATTGCTGGAGGCTGACTGTGGGCAACTAAGAGTTAAAAACTCCAAGGGGGATCCAATCATAGAGGGGCCCCCAAAAGTTTGGAGATTTAACTCTAGGAGAATGACCAGGTTCCCAGAATAAATATTGGACAAAAATCCCCTTTTGCTTCCAGAAGGGGAGGGGAAAAGTTACCACTTCGAAACACCCAGAGCTATTCTTAACAAGGCTTGCCCTCAGGGAAATTAGTTAACTGGAGTCTAACTAACCTGGTGGGAAGGAAATATCCAACTCCAGCCCACTCTAGCCACCCTCTCTCACCTAAAAGGAGAGACAAATTTTAAACACTTGTGAAGTTCACAGCCCAGAGGCACTGGCGCACTGAAAGACTGAGACCTACTCACAAGACTATAATAGCATACTTCTGTCCCACCACCACCACATTATAAAGGCCTGTTTACAAAAATTCCTTTTACATCATGTCAGGCTATCAAGAAAAAATAATAAGGTGTGCCAAAGCGGGAAAAAATAAACCCCACAATTTGAAGAGATAGAGCAAGCATCAGAACCAGACATGGCAGCAATGGAGGAATGATCAGACTGGGAATTCAAAACAGTTTTGATGAATATGCTAAGGGCTCTACTGGATGAAGGCGACAGCATGCAGGAACAGACGGGCAGTGGCAGCAGAGACATAGAAATCCCAAGAAAGAACCAAAAAGGAATGCTAGAAATAAAACACACTGTAACACAAATGAAGGATGCCTCTGATAGGCTTACTGGTAGCCTGGATACAGCTGAGGGAAGACTCTTCTGAGCTTGAGAATATCACAACAGAAACTTCCAAAACTGAAAAGCAGAGAAAATAAAGACTGAAAAAACATTACTGCATATCCAAGGACTGTGGGATAACTACAAAAGGTGTAACATACATACAATGAGAATACCAGAAGGAGAAGAAAGAAAGGAACAGGAGAAATATTTGAAACAATGAGACTGAGAATTTCCCCCAAATTAATGTCTGACACCAAACCACAGATCCAGGAAGCTTAAAGAACACCACGTAGGATAAATTCCAAGAAAAGAAAAATTACACCTAAGTAAATCATCTTCAAATTGTAGAAAATCAAAGAAAAAAAACAAGAAAGAAGCCAGAGTTTAAGGGCCTTATCTATAGAGGAACAAAGAATTACATCCAACTTCTCTTCAGAATTAAGCAAGCAAAGACACATAAGTGAAATATTTAAGTGTTGATAGGAAAACACCAACAACTGGGAATTCTGTACCTGTGACATTATCCTTCAAAAGTGAAGGAGAAATAAAGACATTCTCAGACAAACAAAACTCAAAGCAATTTGTTGCCAATAGACCTGTTTTGCAATAAATGTTAAAAGTAGTTCTTGAGAAACAGTGAAAAGCTGAAAGCTTTTCCTCTAAGATCAGAAACAAGACAAGGATGCCCACTCTCCCTACTTTTATTCAACATAGTGCTAGAGATCCTAGCCACGGCAATCAGACAACACAAAGAAATAAAAGGCACCCAGATTAGTAAGGAAGAATTTAAACTGTCACTGTTTGCAGATGACATGATATTGTACATAAAAACCCTTAAGAACCCACCCCAAAGCTACTAGAACTAATAACTGAATTCATCAAAGTTGCAGGATACAAAATTAATACAAAGAAATCTGTTGCATTCCTGTATACTAAAGATGATAGCAGAAAGAGAAATCAGGAAAACAATTCCATTTACAATTGCATCAAAAAGAATAAAATACCTAGGAATAAACCTAACCAAGGAGGTGAAAGACCTATACCCTGAAAACTACAAGACGTTCATGAAAGAAATTAAAGAAGACACCAATAAGTGGAAACACATCCCATGCTCATGGATAGGAAGAATTAATATTGTCAAAATGGCCATCCTGCCTAAAGCAATCTACAGATTCAATGCAATCCTTATCAAAACATCAACAGTATTCTTCAATGAACTAGAACAAATAGTTCTAAAATTCAAATGGAACCACAAAAGACCCCAAATAGCCAAAGCAATCCTGAAAAGGAAGAGTAAAGTGGGGGGGGATTATGCTCCCCAACTTCAAGCTCTACTACAAAGCCACAGCAATCAAAACAATTTGGTACTAGCACAAGAACAGAACAATAGATCAATGGAATAGAATACAGAACCCAGATACAAGCCCACTCATATATGGCCAACTAATACACAGTAAAGGAGCCATGGATATACCATGGGGAAATGACAGCCTCTTCAACAACTGGCCAAACTGGACAAACAATGGCAAAAATGGACAGCTACATGTAAGAAAATGACACTGGATTACTGTCTAACTCCATACACAAAAGTAAACTCAAAATAGATCAAATACCTGAATGTAAGTCAAGAAACCATACAACTCTTAGAAGAAATCATAAGCAAAACTCTCTTGAATATAAACATAGGCAACTTTTTCCTGAACACATCTCCTTGGGCAAGGGAAACAAAAGGATAAATGAACAAATGCGACTACATCACACTAAAAAGCTTCTGTATAGCAAAGGACACCATCAACAGAACAAAAAGGCATCCTACAGTATGGGAGAATGTATTCATAAATGACATACCCAATAAGGGTTTAACATCCAAAATACATAAAGAATTCACATGCCTCAACACCCAAAAAGCAAATAACCCTATTAAAAAATGTGCAGAGGATCTGAACAGACACTCTCCAAAGAATTTCAGATGGCCAACAGGCACATGAAAAGATGCTCCACATTGCTAATCACCAGGGAAATGCAAATTAAAACCACAACGCGATATCACCCCACACCACTTAGGATAGCCAATATCCAAAAGACATGGAACAACAAATGCTAGCGAAGATGTGGAGAAAGGGGAACCCCCCTACACTGTTGGTGGGAATGTAAATTAGTTCAACCATTGTGAAAAGCCAATATGGAGGTTCCTCAAAAATCTAAAAATAGAAATACCATCTGACCCAGGAATTCCATTCCTAGGAATATACCTGAAGAAAACAAGATCCCAGATTCAAAAAGACATATGCACCTCTATGTTTATTGCAGCACTATTTACAATAGCCAAGAAATGGAAGCAACCTAAGTGTCCATCAGTAGATGAATGGATAAAGAAGATGTGGTACATATACAGAATGGAATATTATTCAGCCATAAGAGGAAAACAAATCCTACCATTTGCAACAACACGGATGGAGCTAGAAGGTATTATGCTCAGTGAAATAAGCCAGGCAGAGAAAGACAAATACCAAATGATTTCCCTCATTTGTGCAGCATAACAAAGCAAAACTGAAGGAACAAAACAGCAACAAACTCACAGAACCCAAGAATGGACTAACAGTTACCAAAGGGAAAGGGACTGGGGAGGGTGGGTGGGAAGAGAGGGAGAAGTGTGTTAAGGGGCATTATGATTAGCCTACATAATGTAGGGGGGTCACGGGGAAGGCAGTATAGCACAGAGAAGACAAGTAGTGACTCAATGGCATCTTACTACGCTGACAGTGACTGAAATGGGGTATGTAGGGGGACTTGATAATATGGGTGAATGTAGTAACCATAATGTTACTCATGTGAAACCTTCATAAGATTGTATAACAATGATAGCTTAATAAAAAAAAAGAAGTTCTTGAGAGAGAAAGAAAATAATACAGCCATAAGAAGAAAATGTCTGAGTTCAGACACTCAGATCCACAAAAAGAAAGGAAGAGCTTCAGAGAAGGATTAAGGTAAAAATAATGAGGCACAAAAATGAGCTCAAGGAAGATGATTGTGTCAGGCTGGCACCTCGAACTTGCAGAAGACACACTGCATGTGGTTTGCATTCCAAGAGGGGTCAACTGATGGAAAACTGATTAACTGCAGATTTCAACACATGGAAAATGTGAATGAGGAAGAAAGGAGAAAGAAAGAGAAGGCAGAAAAAGTGACCCTCTGCTTGGTGAAAGCAGTTAGAAAAGCCCCTCAGGCACCCGAGTAATACCTTATTATTATTCATAAACTTGTCACATTCTCTAAGCGACACCATCGCCCACTTAAAAAAGTCAAACAACTTAAGACTTCTCAGGGTTTCCAATATCAGGCTGATGGCTGCTCATCCTAAAAACATATCCAAAGATGCACATAAATTCAGGAATTTTTTAAGAAGCTCCAGCTCTGTCTTCTGATTTGGAGTTTTCAGATTCTGCTCTTCACTGAGAACTCTACAACCAGCATTTTGAATCAGCTTCGATTATAGGAGGGGGAAATTATGAGTTTTATGCTTCCCACTGGACACCTATGCTTGGGTGATAAACTATCCTGCAGATTTTAAACTTTGGCAAGTTTGGCAGAAAACTTATTTTTATTATTCTAAGGGGGAAATACAAAATTTTACAAGCATATATACAGGCATATATATGTTTGCCAAAAATATATGTACATATACACACACACACACTTTCTTTTGTTGACATAGATTCAGAGATGGGTGAATGTTTTCAAGCTGCACACAAGGATGAAGATCAACTTAATGCCATTGAATGAAGTGGCTTTAAGCAGCAGAATGCGGAATCTGGGAGACACTTCACTGTGGGACTCACTGGACTGGGGAGGTTCCCTGGGCCGCATTGATGTCCTATCAGGCTATTTCTAAGCTTCAGCTCCCCAGTTGAAAAGTGACTTCATGAATCTGAAGTGTCAACCACTTTTTTTTCTCTAGTTTAGCACCAGGCAGTCAGAGTAACAATTTAATGCAGAACTATTCTCAGTTAGAGATTCTACCACTCTACCCTTCTACTGTGGTGATCAAAGGTGGATTTTTTTCAGTTGCTCTCAGCAAGGAATCAACAACATCCTAAGAGCTTATAAAGAATGCTGCATTTATCTATTAATCAATATATGGCATTTCCTAAGTTGTGGCATTAGGGTGCCTGCGGTTAGAATAGTTTTGTTTCAGCAGTCACCAGGGTGACAGCAACTATAGCCCCAGCAAGAATGTGGAGCTGAGATGAGACAGTACAGAACCACGTAGGCTCTGTATGATGGTGGAGGCAGATTATTTTTACAACTCTCTCAGCTGAACAAAGACAGCCACAACTCCAGATGAGTTTGTAGGGCTTGTGATAGCTTGCTATTAGCTTTTTGGGAAATACCTAAAGGAGGGTGACAGCAAGGGTGTGATTGGTCTGCTTAAAACAGCTTTTATTTCCCCCGGAAATCCTGAATGTGGGAGCATTTATAACCTCCAGGGGCTCTAGCAGTCACTTCTTTATCATCTAGCCCCTCATCCACCCACCAAGTCCAATGTGTCTCTTACGAAGCTATCAGAGGGTGTCCAGCGAGTGAGTTGGGTGTTTTGGTTTCAGGCATTCACTTTTGAAGACTGCATATTCCAAATGCAAAAGCTAAAACGTAAACAGTTTTATGCAGATATATCATGTCATGAGGCCATACAGAGAAGGCTATGACCATGGATATCTTGGTTGAGTTACACAATCCCCACACATGGAGTGAATGCATCAATACTGGAGAATACTAGAATGAAGCTTTCTTCATCGACTACAGTTGGCAATTCCTAAGGAGGAGGTCAACAAATTAGCTTGCTTAAAACATTTTAGGACGTACGTAAAGGCTGCTGCTATCAGAAGTGAAATAAAATAGAGTACTAAGGGTGTATTCAGAGACCACTTAGAATAGGACAGAACAAATGGAAGCTCTTCCAGAGTAGGGAAATGCAATTCATGCTCTGCTAGAAGTAAAACCAAGACACTAACACATACCAAAAATTTCTGTTGAAAGTGACAGGGCATAAAGAAGAAATAAGAACAGCCAATGAATAATATATTGAGAAAATGGTCAGCTTCACTAGTATACAAAGGAATGTAAATTAAAAGTTGGCCAAGGTGAAAAAGATAGTGGAAAAGTTGTTTGCTGAGTGTTGGTAGGAATGTGGAAAATGATTATTCCTAAGTTTGAGGAGGCAGCACAACTGCCAGAGCTGTCAAATTGTCATTTGTGTCAGCTTTCATTACAAGCTACAGTTGTATTCAGGAAACCCTAGTATTGCCCTTGGTACCCAAACCAAGCTTGAGAAGCCAGAGATAGCAAGGCTGAGACGAGAGACCCCACAGGCATACCCATCACAACTACCACAGACTGCCAGAGGTCCTCTGACCTTGACCCTCATATTTTTTCTTAAAAGGGGAAAACGTCTGAAAAAGGCACAGAAACAATTTAAAAATAGATGAATAATATAATTTCTTCTCAGTTTATTTTATTGATGAGATCCTATAACAAAGGCCTACAGCATCTATGAGTGACTTCCTAAGATACATGGATCTTGAGGATATCTTTCAGCTTCAGCTGCATCTTCTGACTTACTACTGATATCACATCAGTTAAAAACTGCATACTGATGTGTTTCTAGATCACATTTCAGTGTGCTACAGAGCAGTAGAGCAATTCCTCTGGATATTGAATTTAACACCATTGCAGTCTGAAACCTGGGTGGAGCCCCAGATGAATGCAATCTGTTATTTACAGTTGGGTGATCAAACCCGAACCATCTAATCCTAAAAGCTAATTGTGGAAATGATAATTTGCTGTTCCCTGCTTGTTTTAGTATAAGCAGGACAAAATACCAGCTAATGAAGCAGACCCTCTTGCTTCATGAAGGTTCGAAATTCATACCTCCAGCCTAGACTGGTACATTTCGCTGTTTACTTGACATCTTTACTCCTTTAGTTAGATAGTTCTACTCTTAAACCTAACTCCTCCAAAACTTATCTTCCCCCCAAAATCTGTTCTATCTCCCAAGCCACTAGAACAATGCCTGGTACGCAGCTGTCGTTGTCTTCCCCACGGCAGTAAATGGCATTTCCAGCCTACCAGTTACTCAGGACAAATATCTTTCACTCATATATCCATCCGTTCATCCTACCATCCCTATCATCGATATTTTTCCAAAATTCAAGCCTTTCTCACCAACTCCACAGGTATCAAGCAAGCTTTTTCTTCTGCTTGATCTCTCTTTGTCTAACCTTGTACCCTACATTCTGTTCTCAACACGGCAGCCAGTAATCCTTTTCAAGTATAAATCATGTTACTCCTGTGCCTAAAACCTCCAGTGGCTCCCACCGTTCATTCAAATAACAGGCAAAGTCCTTCACTCAAAAAAAAAAAAAAAAGATGGCCAAAAGACAGATAGCCCTGCACAGGGTGCCCCCCAAATCAATTACATCTCTACACTCCCACTGCTTCCCTTTGCTCTCCTGCAGAGACGCTGGGTCCAAAGCTTTTGCTCCTCAGGGAGAAGCTGGGAGTAGTGAGTTCCTTCCCATCTGAATGTTGCTGTGCTGGGAGGGAGGTTTATGGTGAGAGTGCGTATCAGCCTTTCCTACCCATTTCAATGTGAGTATTTTGTCATTTGCCCAATGTGTAGGAGTCACTTAGGTAGTTTCTAGATTTCCTTCAGAGGGAATTGATCCCCATGTTGCTATAGATTCAGTGTGTCTGTCAGAGAAAGTGAGTTCAGGAGCCTCCTATGCGACCATCTTGGACCAGAACTCCAGAAAAAACTCCTTGACACATATCTTGGCAACGAGGTTTTGGATATGACACCAAAAGCACAGGCAATAAAAGCAAAAACAAACAAGTGGGATGACATGAAACTAAAAAGCTTCTGCAGAGCAAAGGAAGCCATCAACAAAATGAAAAGGTAACCTACACAATGGGAGAAAATATTTGCAACTATATATCTAATAAGGGGTTAATATCTAAAGTATGTAAGGGACTCCTAAACTCAACAGCAAAAACAACAAAAAGAAAAACAAATGACCAGATTAAAAAATGGGCAAAGGACCTGAACAGACATCCAAAGAAGACATACAAATAGTCAACAGCTATATAAAAATGTGCTCAACATCACTAATCATCAGAGAAATGCAAATCAAGATGATAATAAGATATCACCTCACTTCTGCTAGGATGGCTTTTATTTAAAAAAAAGATAACAAGTGCTGATGAGGATATGGAGAAAAGGGAACCCTTGTACACTGACAGTGGGAATGTAAGTTGGTACAGCCATTAGAGAAAACAATAGGGAGGTCTCTCAAGAAATTAAAAATAGAAATACCGTATGATCCAGCAATCCCGCTTCTGGGTATTTATCCATAGGAATTGAAATCAGAATCTCAAAGAGATACCTGGACTGCCATGTCACTGCAGCATCATTACAGTAGCCAGGATATGGAAACAACCTAAAGGTCTATTGACAGATAAATAGGGAAAGAATGTGGTATATACATACTATTTTAGATTGAATGTTGGTGTCCCCCCACATCCTAAATTATTATGTAAGAATCCTAATCCCCAAGATGATTAGATGTTATGAGGGTGGAGCCCTCATAGATGGGATTAGTGCCCTTATTTAAAAAAAAAAAACTAAGAAAGCTCCCTTTCCCCTGCACTATATGACATTATAGCAAAAACATGTCAGCTCTGAACCAGGAAGTGGATCCTATGAGACACTGGATCTGCCAGCACCTTGATCACGGACTTCCCAGCATTCACAGTGTTTGAAATAAATTCCCATTTTTGTATAAGCTACCCAGTTTCTGGCATTTTGTTATAGCAGTCTGAACAGACTAAGACACATACAATGGAATATTATTTGGCCTTAAATAAGAAGGAAACCCTGCCATATGCGACAATGTGGATGGACCTAAAAGACATCGTGCTAAGTGAAATAAGCCAGACACAGAAAGACAAATACTCTATGATCTCATTTATATGTGGAATAGTCAAACTCAAAGAAGCAGAGAGTAGAATGGTGGTTTCCAAGGGCTGGAGGAGGATGGAATGGGGAGATGATAGTCGAGGGGTACAAAGCTTCAGTCATACAAGATGAGTTCTGGGGATTTACTATACAACATCGTGGCTATAATTAATAATACTATATTGTTATACTTAAAATCCACTAAGAGAGTAGATCTTAGGTTAAGTGTTACCATATGTGCACACACACACAAAATCATAATAAAGGGCAGGGAGGAAACTTTGGGAGGTGATGGATATGTATGTAGCCTTGATGGTGATAATGGTTTCCTGGTGTATACTTATCCCCAAATTTGAGTTGTATATATTAAACATATGTAGCTTTTTACATGTCCATCACACCTCAATAAAATGATTTAAAAAAATAAAGTGGTGACTTGAAACACCAACAATCATTTTATTATCTCCCTTGGTTCCTGTGAGTCAGAATTAGCTCTATGCTTCCGGGGTCTCATGCAATTGGAGTTGGAGAATGGCTGGAGCTGGAACACTGGGGAAATGGAGCAGCTGGGTGCTGGCCAGGCATTCATATAGTCTATGGACTCTTTATGTGATCTCTCCACATCTAGTCAGGGCTTCCTTACTGCATAGCATCTCAGTTCAGTTGGACTGCTTGCATGACAAATGAAGTATGAAGGAGTTTTCCATGTTGAGGCTGCACCGCCATGTATGACCTGCCCAGGAAGTCATGGACCATACAAGCCCATCTACATTCAAAAAAAAGAAAATTAGATTCCATGTATTGATGGGGCAGTGGTGAGGTCACACTGTAGAAGAGCATGTGGGATATGGAATGGAATTGCAATCCAATCTGGAGAGAACTGATACCTAAATAATATTACGTCTTGATCCACAAGCATGGTATATTTCTCCATAAATTTTAGTTTCTTAAAAAAATTCCTCTTCAATATTCTGTAGTTTTTAATGGAGAGATCTTGAATGTCTTCTGTTATATTTATTTCTAAGTATTTGATTATTTTTATGGTGTTGTAATAGTATTTTTACTTCATTTAAAATTATATGTTGCTAGTACATAGAAATTAACTGATTTTTATATTGACCTTGTATTCCACATCCTTGCTAAAGTCACTTATTTAATTCTAATCCTGTGTACATTCTATTGAATTTTACACATATGCAATCATGTCATCTACAAATAATGAAAGTTTTACTTCTTTCTTTGCAAGCTTTATATTCCACCCTTCCATCCCCGCCCAAGACTTTAAGTACTATGTTGAATAGAAATGGTGACAGTGGACATCTTGTTCTCAGAGGGAAGGCATTCATTATTTCACCATTAATTATAATACAAGCTGCAGGTTTTCTGAGCTACACTTTAACCAGATTAAGGAAGTTCCCATCTATTCCTAGTTTGCTGAAAGTTCTATCACAAATCTATATGCAATTTTTATCAAATTCTTTTTCTTTATTCTGTTAATACATGAATTACATTGACTTTTGCAACATCAAACCAAACTTATATTCCTTGAATAAGTCTTATTTAGTCATGAAGTATTTTCTTTTAAAAAATATGTTCTGAGTTCTGTACGCCAAAATTCTATTTAGAAGTTTTTACCTTTTTTTATGAGAGCTATTGACTGTTGACTGGCATAATTAATAATGAATGACCCCATTTGCTGTAGGTAGGATAAGTTAAATCATCACCCTTATAAATACTACATCTTCTTGCATTTTATTGAAGTTGTAACTCTTCTGAATTTTTCTTCTGGGTCTACAATAGATTGTTTCAAGAGTTTCCAAAATTGTATTTCCTTTTCCTTGTTCTGTAGGATTTTTTTTACACTTGCCCATCTTTGAGATCTGAACAGTAGGATTTGTTTTTTCTCATTTCCAGCTAAGATCCAGACCTTCCAGACTAGAGGGTGATCACCAGTGAACATAAGTGTGTTGCTCTTGGCCATGCTGTCAGTCCACTGTGTGATGAGCATCTCCTTTGCAGACCTGGAGTACAAGCTGACACGCATGGTATCCAGACCAACTTCTACTTTCTAGCAGGTGTACCCCTAACATGGCTCCATTCTACTGAGGTAGCACATTCCCCTGCCTAATTCTTGTTCCTCTGACCCATGGAGTCACCTGCAAAACTGCAATTGATAGTGTGTACTGCTATTAGGGATCTTCCTGTCCCTACCCCTGCCTGAAGTGTTTAACTTGTAAATACTGCACCTCCCAGGATTTAGTACGAAATTGCTGGTTTTCCTTCCTCCCACCCCTTCCCTCACATATACACACACTTCCAGACCAGTTATTTCCTGGGAGGTGCTACTTCCAGATAGATGTAGTATTAGCATCCCCCAAAAGCAACACTGCTATGGCATGGGGACCCACCTCATGTTCTACTTATTATAGACCTGGGATCTCTGTGACTGTAACAAAAAGTAGGGGCAACTAGCTTTCCATTGATCTCTCCTACAGGAGATATTACCCGAATAGGCTTGTGCCAATCCAGTGTGACCCACTCTGCAATTCATGAAAATGCCTCCTAGAATCTGGTTGTCATTGATTGGATCAAAGTTTCTAGCATCTTTTAGTTTTTGTCTTTTTCTTTATTTTCATAAATATTATAAGGGAAGTTGGGAGAGGCTTCCTTATACATTTCTAGCTAAATGGCATTTAAAGCCAGAAGTCATTTCTTTGTGGCTACCTGTTTTGATGTATGTGTTTAGATCTGTCATTAGGGAGAAAGGCAAATTGCCAGAAATCTGTGAAATAGGACTGTTTGACTTTGGTTGGGCATCAGTGAAATAAAAAAGCAGAGTCCAGACCTCAGAGAATGCTGTTATCTTGTCACTGGTGATGAGCTATTTACACAGGACCTGATTTTCCCTATACACAGCAGATGTCACTGCATTGATTTTAGCACAAAAGACCCCCTTTCCTGTCTCTGCTCCATCAGTTCCCTCTTGATAAGTCACATTTTCCAACCGTTGGGCTCCCTGTCTTTGCCATCAGTGGAAACCTCCTACAAGGCAGAACTCTATGCCCTCAGTGAAGGGAAAACTCCAGTCTTGGCCACTTGTTTCTCAAGTCTCCATCCTGGGTTTATTCTTTTAAAAACATTTTATCAGGCAGTCAAAGCTGGAAAACTACAAGAGAAAAGGGTGGTCTGGTAGGACCCTGCAGAGGAAGAGGGTGAGCATTTGATTAAGGTGCTTAACCCATAGGGGCCGATGAAGCTCACTCCTGGTAAAGGTGCCTTGATTCTCATACGAAAAAAAGAAAATCCTGTTTTTCAAAAATTGTGATTTCAGACTTGCAGGGCTGACAGATTTCTCAAAAACATGTTGAGTGGTGGTTGTTTTATGATCTTGTTTTAGTAAAAGTTTCCAACAAGAAGGTTTCAGATTACTGGAAGATTAAGGAATTTTGTAAAAGATTAAATCACTCTTCCATTGAATGAATATCTATTGAGAATCAGCTACATCCTAGACTATGATAGGTCTCTAACTTTCCAACTGGAAAGGTAGACATGAAACCAACAATTTTGCAAGACCTCATGTAATTAATTATAATGGTGGTATGGGTATAATAGTTACAAATTTAGGTAAGAGAAAAGACCCTTTACTTTTCTTAAGTTAAATTAAATATTGCTTGAGTAGCCACTTGCCCAGGTTAATGAAGTTCACCCTGGTGATCCCTGCTATCCTTGAGCTGATGTCATCCAGAGAAATAGGGTAGGACCCCATTCCTCAGGCTGGATGGCTCCCGCTTTGGCCGACCTTTATCCTGACTCCTGTTGCCCTGTAGTGGCAGCCCATTCTTCTGGAGGGTCCACTCTCCCCATCCAAACCTGATGATGAGAGCCCCCCGTGAAGGGACCTAGTTTGCAGACTTAGTCCTGGAGCCCACGAGCACCTAAGCAGGTGTCTTCCAGAGGCCTCACTGCTCCAGAGAAGGTGGTGGTGCGTGGTCAGGCTCAGAGTATCAGCAACCTTCTTCTCCAGCCCTGATCCCTCATAATTCCAATGCCCGCGCTGGCTCCCACTTGCCCCACCGCCTAGGAGGTCCACAGCCTCTGGGGAATCCTTCCACTTAACGCCCCTGGATACTTGTAAGCCCAAGAGAACTTAGTGAAGGGTAGAGCAGGGTGGAGGGACATCCATACCGACCCTTTGGAGCCAGACAAAACACTCTGAGATGTGGACAAAGGATATGCTAACGAGTGCCCTTTAGAAGCCTGCAGAGTCCTATCAAAGCTCATGGGTGGCCCTGGCTATGCTGAGGAATCAGAGGAGGTTTCTCAGAGGAAGTGGTTTTTAGGCTGCACTGTGAAGGGGAGTACGGGTTAACCAAGAAAGTTTTAGACTTCTTGGCATGGAAGGTTTTATGTGTATGTGTGTGTATATGTTTTCTGAGAATGTAGTAAGGGTGGGAAGTTTATTAATGGAACCAGAAGGATGACATTTCGATTGTGAGCATAGCCGGGTGAGTAGGACCACTTCACCGCAATCTCACAGTTAGAGATTTCCTGCCTCCTTGAGACTTTCGGAGACATTCTAAGGAAACAGGTGTTGGTTCTTACTTCCCAGCTAAAGTCTGCAAGATCCACGGACTGCAGAGATGTCTTCCAAATTCTAGGTTGTCGAGAATGACCTATAGAGGTAAATCATTAAACAAACTGCAGATTCTTCTTTGTTATGACTTTGATTTTTTCAGATCACTCACCACTACCATACATGTGAGAACACGTTTAGTGTTAAGATTCCTGTGTGTGAAAATCTGCCCAGGTAGCACCCCTCCCAAAGGGAGGCATACTCACCACTCCTCCTGCTCTTAGTCACTGGATTCTCTGGTTCCTGTGCAGCTTCTTCTGGCTGTAATGTTTTCAAATAGTTTTAAAAAATCGTTCCCTTCTGTCTTTTTTTCTAAGCAAGAGTTTAAAAATGAGAACGGGCAAAGAGCTTTCTTTTCAGAATCAAAATGCAGAGCAAACTGAAAAATCATGGTAACTTTCCCAAGTCTGAGCCCCCAGAAATAATGCAAAATCAAATTCTACATTTTCAACAGCCCTTCTACAGGTACTCCACCTTCTCTAACTCGGTTCCAAGTTTTATCATCATTCTCAATTATGCCAATTCCATTGCTATGTCAAAAGAAAAAGTCTCCATCACCAGCAAACTGCAGATGGGATGACATGGAATATGAGCCGCACAGTCTGATGCAATTCATGACGACCACTTAGTCCTTTATGAATCTGGGTGCTAGTGTTTCTATTATGTCGTGGCCATAACTCCTGGCTGTTATGGTATGGAGGGAATTCCTTTCTTTCCCATGTAGGTAATACATAGAACAGCAGTCTCACCAGCTGAGTTGGCAGAGAAACTCCAAAGAGGTCAGGAGAGCTCTGAGATCTAAATCACATCACAACGAGCAATGTCTTCAATGCCTCTTTGCAGAGGATCCTAGTGGTGGTAACGTCCTCTCCTGGAGGGCTGGCCCTACAAGAAAGATGGAATAACTTTTGTTTGGCTCGTGGCAGAGGTAATGAAAGGAACAAATGTTTACTGAGCCCACTCTGTGCCAGGCCCTGGATTTGGAGTTCAGAAGTCCAGCCTTCACATTCTTGCTCCAATACTTCCTGGCTGTGTGACCCCCGTACAAATCACTTAGTCTCTCTGAATCTCAGTTTACAATACAAATCTGTAAAATGGGGATACATTAGCAGCTTCACCACACAATGGAAGGATCAAGTGAGATAATTATTCAGAAGCTCTTTGTGAGTGGTACCGTGAGAGGGAAATGTTGGTTATATTAATCAGTGTGATCCAACAGAAATACTATAGAACCCGACTTACCTAGGAGGTCCTGTCCAGGGGAGTTCCAAGGTCTCACCCAACTGGAGAAGCAGGTCATGTGGCAGATTCCTGTCTGGCATCAGAAGGCCTGTGAGAACTGGCAGACCAGATCTTAGAGATGCTTAAGTCAAGGGCCAGACAAGAGATTCTGTAAGCAGGCACGTTTGGTTTAGGTGAGGGGCTGTGGTTTCAGGACATAGGTAAAGATGGGGCACCACCAGGAACTAGATTAATCTGAGCTGTTTACTGGTATGTTTACAAGCATGTGCCATCAAATTTATATAGTTCTCACAAGAAAAAATATTAAAACCCAGAGATCCAGTTATATGACAGTAAGAAATAGGATGGCATAAAATCTTTCAAGCCAGGATAGAAGTCAGGATTTTCTTTGTTATTATTAGTTGAGAATGACATACACACTAAAGGGGGAAAAAAGTTAAGTGAATCACATATGAACAAGGGCCAACTAAATTTCAATTTTTTTAAATGGGCAATAGATGTTAGGCATTTTTAAATTTTGTAATCATTTCATTTTTTATATTGAAATACATACAGTAAAATACACATATCTTAGCGTACAGCTTGATGAATTTTGACATGTGTATACACTCACGTGGCAGTTGCCCAGATCAAGATATCAAGCATTCCCAGTCAGTTTCCTCCTTCACCTATTTCATTTTGTCATTTAAAAAATAAAATAACATATTAACATGCTCTCTGGAAACTAAGGACAAAACATAAAATAACACTCATTAAAATTAAATGAAAAATCATTTGCATGCTTAGTTTCTCACATTGCTGATAAGCAGAGGGAGGAAGTGAAAGATGGGCAGAGAGTAAAGAAAAGAGGAGAAGGGAAGGCGGACAGGAAAGCTAGGCAGGGTGAGGGGCACCTGCGAGGCAGGGGAGGGAGCTGACAGCAAAGGCAGAGTGGAGGCCGGCGGCCTTGGAAGGAGTGTGGAGTCAGAGGAACTGCTCTTGTCATGTGAAGCATGGCCTCCAAGTAAGTTTCTGTTGCCTTTGGTTTTCTGCTCTAGAAATAAGCCCATTCACCCATTTTAAGAATGAATGCCTATTTCCCTTGGAACTTGGAAGAGTTTGTGGTGAGAGAAGGCAGGGCTTAAGTTTGAGGGATTTTCTTTGTGTGATCTGAGTTATAGCTTAAAATCAGGTGGCTCACTTTTTTCCTATGTTCCTGCTGGTGGCCACAAAGAAGGATGAATGGCTCCCCTCCCTGGACACCTAGCCCACTGCTTTGTGTCAGACCCTCAGAGATGTCAGATGTGAATCGCCTCCAGAGGAGAGCTGACTGGGGAATCCTGAGGCTGTGGAACATGACGGGCACATGTCATCTCAGGAACGGCCTCTGATGATGTCAGGGACAGGCGAGGTCTGCCAGGGCAGAGAATCAGAACGTTCATCAGACTCATGGTCTTCCCTTCCCCCTTCTGCGCCATTTCCTACGCACACCCCAGCCCTGCTGGGGATCTCCCTCATCACAGGGGACTATTCTCAACCTCACGAGAAGAATACGTCAAACTCTGAGGACAGGGTCAGATGTGGAGTGCAAAAGCCCCTCCCACAGTTTCTATGTCACCTCCTCTGGTAGTTTATTGATGTTAAGGTAGTTACTCAAGAACAAGCCAGCATCAGGCAGAAAATCCCCGTGCCCGTCAGGTGTGCTTTGCCAGTCCTACCTGTGTACCAGGTTAGTCCCCTCTTCCCGAATCAGGCAAACCTTCAGCTGCCTATTCCCCTTGAGATGAAGAGAGTTGCAAGTCATAGCAGTAACAGAACCACGCATGGCGTGGTCTACACGCATCAGGCCCCGACTACACCCTTAACACACAGCCTCTCATTGAATCCTCATTAATAACTCTATGTGTTGAATGTATGATTATCCATTTTACAGGGAAGAAAATTGTCCTTGGGTCATTAGTGCCAGAGCTGGAATTTGAATCCAGAAACTACAAACATCCATACAATTTTCACCATACCACTGTGTCCTCCACGAGCCCGTTGCCTATAGTCTCCAACATAATCTTCCAATGTAGACCCACCTTAAATTTTGTGATTTAAAAATTCCTTTGATAAAAACTCTACCCCTTTGTAGGTCTCCTTTTCTAAGAGGCAGGAATTTGAGTGAGTATCTGCAAGGAAAAGAGAGTTCCTATGTGTGGGAGGTTGGTCTGCGGTAGAAGGAGGAAGCGTGGCCGAGAAATAGGTGGGTGCTGGCAGCCTAGAATGAGCTTATTGCAAAAGGTCAAAGGTCACTTGCCCCCCTGACCAAGGTACTGGGAATACCCCCTTTCCTGAGAAATGAATGGATAATTCAGGGGCCCGGTCAGTCACTGCTACTTCTTAGCCTTTAAGCCATAAATCTAAGAAAAATAATAATAAACAAGGGAAGCTCTTTAAAACTCCCTCAGCAATTTAGTCTGATTGATTTTTATTCAGGGAAGATGCCAAAAAAATCCCCGACTCACTACAATTTGTTTTTTTGTGAGAAACTGAAAAGAGGGAAAACTTAAATGTTTTTGCTGTCCCTCATTTGAACGTTTCTAATCCAAAGTAAACAGGGGCCCTCTGTCCTTTGTGCTGGACGGTGGCAGACACAGGGGCCTTGTCTGAGGAGCACGGTATCGGTCGGTCATAGGCCCCAGTGCACACTGAGCCCAGTGTCCGGACGAGTGAGATGGGCCCCGATGCCTGCCGTGCCGCTGCAGCAGGGCAAACAGCTGACGCTCAGACTCAACTCTCCCGACCCCCAGAATTATCTCTACCTCAGCAGAAACCAGAAACCCTCCGAGCTCCTCTCATTCTCAGTAGCTCTGAAAGCCACCAAACTGCTCACTGCCTTTCTTCCCCAAAGACACAAGTTTGTCTCTTCCTACAAAAGCGAAATGAATATGTGGTATATTTATACCTGAAGAAGTAGAGAGGAGAACAAACACTCAGTCAATTTGACCACCCAGACATAAGTGTGAAACATTATGGTGTATCTACAGCCTTTCTCTGTTTCTCTATTCATATATTATTAAAAATGTATATTAATATATTTATGGGGGAAGGACATTGGATCCCACTATACTACTATTCTCAAGGCTGTATTGTAAATAATCTTCCTCCAAAATGTCAACTGGATTAAACAATGAGATTGTAAAAGGTAGTGGAATATAGATTAATATTTATTTGTTGTTGTTAACCTGGGGGTACACACATAAGCTTTAGGGAGTCTATAAATGCATATAATAATATGCACAACTTGGTACATATATAGATATGGATATAAATATAGACATAACTCTATGGAGGGAGTGAAGAAGATAGTTCATAGTTTTCATCAGATTCTCCAAGGTATTTGGACCCCAAAAACCAGGGATTTATATTAACTTGGCTTGGAGGAACACACCTAATGAAGGAAACTGCCTATAGCTGACAGGAAAGTTAATTGGTCTAACTATTCTGTAGGGCAGTGTGAGTACTCGTGTGTATGTGGTGTGTGTGTGTGTTAAAATACTCATAAGAGCATATTATGAAGTTAAAATAATGCAAGACCCTGTAAACTGGAAGCAGAGATAGACAAATAATTACTAGAGAATATAAAGCCTGGGTGAGGGCAGGACCAAGAATATAATAGATTTTTGGTATGATAAAGGTATTATTTCAAATCAGTGGGGCAAGAATGAATAAAGGTACTGAATAACAAAACCCTTAAGATTCTTCCCCACCAAATCAAATTGTATGGAGAAGGTCATGGAGCGGTAGGTCATCAGCATCCTTGTTCGATTCCTGCCTCTAATGCGAACGCTTCTAACGTTTTCACATGAAGAATTTTATCCTCGCTGATTTGGTATTCCTTATGTTCATGAAGTACCTGTTTCTAGTTAACTAAGACCTTTTCCTACAACTACAGCAATAATAATGTTTTATTTTTATTTTAAAATGCAAACAAAATTTAACTATGTATAGATGGATGTTAACTAGACTTATTGTGGTGATCATTTCACAATATATAAAAATATACCTAATTATGTTGTAAACCTGAAACTAATATGTCAGTTACATCTCAGTTTTTAAGATGTAATTATTTATGTCAGTAAAATATTACCAGAATTACCAGAAAAAACTCTACTTGGTGATAGCATATTGTTTTTAATAACATTTTGAATTTTATTTGCCTTTTTTCATCTGTGCTCTTAAGTCGGATGGGTCTTTAGTTTGTTTTTTTCCTTTTTGTTTGTTTTTGCTACTTTTGTTAGGTTGGGAAAGCAGAGTTGTTAGTTTGAAAATTGAATTGGGACACTTTCCATCCTCTTTTATGTTCTGGAACATTTAAAAATAGAAAGGACATTAAATTCCTTGAGGGCTAAGAGAAATATACTTTAGAACTCTGTGGAATAAGCATTTGATATGGAATAATTTAACATACTTTCTATTTCTTCTCTAATTATTAGTCTTTTCAAGTTTCTACTTCTTGAGTCAACTGGGCAATTATGTATTCCTAGAAAATTCATTTTAATGAGATTTTCAAATTCATTAACATTGAGTTATATATACTATTTTCTTATACTTAAAAAATATTTTCTACATATGCTCTATCCCTATTCTCATTTCCAATACTGTAAATTTGCTATTTTCTCTTTACTCTTCATGATTAGTCTTGCCATGCTTATATTATCTTTTCAAAGATGTGCTTGCATTTATTTTCTGATTTTTGCTTTTTCTAATTGATTTTTGCTTTGTAACCTCACAGTTGTGCTTTCCTTCGGATTTTTTTTTTTTTTTACTCTATGTTATCTCTTCAGTGTTACCAGCTTGGAGAAGTTGTAGCCAACTGCTTTAATCAAAACGGGCCACTCTTTCCTTAGGTTTTTAAAATTTCTATTTCAGTTAAATCATTTCTTCATTTAGTTTTATTATTTCTTAATAAAAAAAAAATTGTGGCTGCAAATTTTTTTTTTTTTGCATAGCTTTGGCTGAATCCCAAACATTTTGATTTTGTTCTTATCAGTCTTTTGCCGCATAAGAATTAATTTTCTGCAGATCCATGAGTAATTTTGGAAAAAAAAATTATTTCCAAGTGATTATATGTTTAAGTTGTCCTTTTGTTATTAAGTTCTAATCTAATTGTAATACAGTTAATGACTTTAGCCTAAAAAGATTTTTCTTCTTGGAATTCATTAAAGATTCTTTCAGCATATGATTGTTTCTTAAATATCTTCCAAGATATTTGAAAGGAATGTCTTTATATTTGTAGAATAGAAATTCTTTATTTGTATATATAAAACTTATTATTAGATAAGTATAAAATTATTAGGTAAATTATTCAAAGTCATCATAACTTCACTTAATTTTTATGCTTTTGAGTACCACAGACACAAAGAAGTGCTCTGGTTTCACAAAGTGTATCCTTTATCTGTTGCTGCATACCAAGCCACCCCAAAAGTTAATAGTTTAAAACATTTTATTATTTTTCATGATTCTTTGAATCAGCTAAGTTCTTTCTTGCAGCCAAATTCAAATGGATTGGATGGGGGCTGGGTTCAGGAATGGTGGCTTGTCTCTGCTCCATGTGGCTTCTCATCCTCTTGCAGGCTAGACTGGGCTAGAAACAAAGAGGCAAGCGCTAATGCACCAGAGTTTTTTAAGTCTCTGCTTATGTCATTCTGGTTATAGTTTACTGAAGTCCCACTGAACTAAGCCAAACACACGGCCAAACCCAGACTCAGTGTGGGAGGGGACTCTGCAGGAGCATGGTTAATGAGCAAGTACGCTTCACTGGGGGCCCTTCACATGACGGTGTACCACACAAAGAGATTGTAATTTGTCCCTGTAGCTCTCCTTATATTTCTAATAGTTTTGACCACAAGAATCCTGTTAATTTACTAATTCCTTTTTGCTACAAATTTTAGTTTTCTCATAATTATAGGCCGCTGCCAGATTTCTTTTGGTTTGCATTTATAGGGCAAATGTTTTTGATTTTTGTATCACTTAAAACCGAATCTTAAATCAAATATATCACTTTTATATTCTTAAAAGCCCTACTTGGATTTTGTATTTTAAAAGGGGAGTTAAAATTATTCATGCTTAATGGGAACACAGATACATTTATGCTGATTTCTACCATGTGATCGTATACATGCTTTCTGGTTTTTACGCTTCTTGGACTTTTACACATTCTCTCTTCTCACTAACTCAATATATCTCTCTGCTCCTTTTATCCTCTATAAATTTAGATGCTTTATATTTTATTTTTATCCATCTTTAAATTATTTTAATGAATTTATGTATATGTCAAAGAAAAGAATTTTACAGTAGTTATTAATTATCTTCAGTTAAAGATGACAAAATAAGCACATTTTTACTTTCCCTTCTCCTGTGCCACCCTGCGCTCCTGGTTTCTATAATAACAATCCAGGCCTCTAGATTAAGAATATTATTATTTAATCCCAACTACAAATCCATGTATATATGTTTTCTTTCAAGAATTAACTTCAATCATTTTATTAAGTTTTCAACCATACCTTCAGTGTCACATATCAGACTACCTAACAGTGGCTCAGACATTAAGGACATTTAATTATCCATATAAAAAGAAGAGTGAAGGGAGGCAGGTCCAGAGCTGGTTCAGCAGCTCGTAAATGTCAAGGTGCTATGTGGACATCTCTGACTCTCTTGGCCTTCTCCTCATGGTCACAAGATGGATGCCACATGCCAGATATTTCATCCTTAGACAATCATCTTCAAGGCAGGAAGAAAGGTCAGGCCACTTCACTGCCTGTTTTTATTTAGAAGCAAATTCCTCCCCAAGAAACCTAACAGGAGACTTTTCCGGACACTTCATTGGGCAGAACTTAGTCACATCCCCAACCCTAGACAAATCATTGACAACAGGCAAAAAGTTGTTTTGCTTCATCTTCTGCTGGGATTCTATTAGTAGGAAGGAAAGAAAATGTTCATTCTATTGGCATCTAACATTAAAAATCAGGGGTTAGTCTCAACATTAAGTTGTACTGCTTTCATCTTTCAATACCATTTCTTTTATACCAGGTCTTTTACACTATTGAGTTTATTTGCTTGGCAAGTATATTTTCTATGGAGTCTTTTATACAGTTGGGCTGGTACATGAATGGTTTCCTTTTTTTGTAGCTGCTTGTCTGAAGTATCTTGGTAAGAAGCAGAGTTTTGTGTCACAATCATTTCCCCTCAAAATTCCATGCACACCGCTTTGTTGTCTTTGGCATTTATGTTGCAAACATCGAGATTTTTATTTCTTTCAGAGGTAACCTGATTCTTCTGCCTGAGCCGCTTCTCGAAGCAGAGAACACTTTTTTTGTCCATTGTTGAATCCCTAGTGCCTAACCCGTTGCCTGGAACATTGACAGGCTTGCCAGGGAATGAATGGATGAAAGAAAACAATTAAGAATCAAGTGCCTGTGGACACTCCCAGCAGAGCAGTTTGCCTTCGAATTGAAGAGCTTCTTTCCCCTGCATGCTGTAAGCACATAAAGCGAGCTGGGAGCTGGTGTGGCTACCCTCACCACTGTCCCCTTGGCAACGTACTCCCTGTGCCAGCCATCAGTGGGTTGCCCGGTGTGCACCCCAGTGCCTGTGCTCTTCCTGAATGTTTCCCAAGGAAGGAGATTTGCCCCTTCCAACTTTCCTTGGATTAATGTTTGCTTGTAGCCCTTGTCACAACCAACCTTGGGAGCATTACTGGGTTCTAGTGGGGGTCGTCCCAAGAGAGGCTTTCTTTTCTATGAGGTGAATTGAAGGTTGTCAAACCCTTCTCTCAAACCAGTGTCATCTGCATTAACTCTTACAGAAATTCCTTGAAATCTCTGGTATGTGGGTGGAATCCTTTTTCAGTTTGGAACAATGACAGATTCTCCCCTATCATTATTTTCCTTTGGCTGTTTCAGTGAGAGTTTAGAAGAAAGGCAGGATGGGAAGTTCAATGTGAGGGCTTAAATGTCTGTCACAGTATGGAAGTCTGTCCTTACACTTTTCATAGTCCCTTTAGACAAGAGTCCCCTCCACATTAGAGACCTATGGACTGTATGACACCCTCCTCTCATCATTAATCCCTCCTGTTTGGGGAGTAAAAGAACAGGTTCTCCTCTATCAGCTCTAGGCTCCCTTTCTGGACCCCTAATTAAAAATATTTTGAATATCCTCACTTTGTCTTTCTCTGTCTCATATCTTATCTCTCATAATTTTTTTTCCCTTTTCCTCTGAGCTTAGGGAGAATTTCTTGAATTGATCAGGCAGATTGACCCATCAACCCATCACTAAAAAATAAACGATTAAGGCCCCTTTGCTGCTCTCCATCTTTCTCTGATTTCTTCTTCCTCAACTCTTTATATTTCTTTCTTGTCTCTCCTTTGCTTCTCTTGATCATCACTACCTTCTTTCCAACAACATTGTTAGTTTTACCTGCCTAACGATTTCCAGGCATTTGATGTAGGACTTCCCCCCTGAGAAGTCTGGTGGCAATCTTCCAGTCTTCAGAATGCTGGCGGACAGCAGCAAAGACAGAACTGAATGCATAGCGCTTCTGTCTCCAAGCCTGCCCGACGGAACGATCTGACATTAGCCGTACAGTTTTCTAGGTACCTCTACTGCATCCTGGTCATCCAAGCAGCCATCTGAGAAGATAATGTTAGTTGTAGCAGCCAGCTGGTTAACTCTTGAGTCTTAGAGACTCCAGCCAGCACCCTGCTGTCCTGGAGCTGCTTGCACCACCCACAGAACCATCAACCTGCAGATTTCAATACTGAGCTTTGGAGCCACCCTGGGATATCCCTTGGAAGGAAGGATTCAAGCTTAATATACAATTGCATTGTGCTTTCCCAAGACAGACGTGAGAGCTAGTAGATGGGAGATGTTAAGCAGAAAGTCAGACTAGTCTTTGGACAACACTGGCTGGGAAAATCATGCAGGTAGCTGAGGACTAAGAAGCACACCTTACGGCTTCCTACCCCACCCACTCAGCCAGTGACGCAAACCATGAAAATGCATCCAGCATAAGGTTTCCTATTTCTCTTTTGGTGGAGATAAGGAATACACTAATAGCTGAGCCTTCAGAGGGGGTGGATATTGGACAATACCTTACTTTGGATTAGATTTCTTTTCCCAGATCCCTCAACACACTAAAATCTCCTCATTTTGCCTGAATGCAGTTCTCCAGAGTCCTTTATAAAGCCTCTACTCTCTCTCTCATACACAGATGACAGCTCACCTGTGCCATTGTACTGTCCCAAGCACATCCTGTTTTCTCTTTGAGCAACCCCCCACCGACCCCACCCATCTGCTGCTGCCCCCGAGAAGGCCCTGCAGCCCCTGAAGCCAGCCTTCGTCATTGCTCTCTGAGGCTTGTCTACAGGAACTGTAATGCCTTCAATGCAGCAGCCCACAGCTATGCTTCCTCCCTAAGAGTGCCTGCGCTGTTTACTCACTCATACCTTGGGTATCTGGAGCTAAACAGCAAGCTCAGCTGGCCTGAATCACCCAGGGAAGACTGGTGCTCATGGCCCCACAATCGCTTCCACAAACGATTCAGGAAGGAGGGGGAGGCTGATTACAGTGAAGGATCAGCCTCTTTAAACATATGGTCTGTAATAAGTATGTAGAGGAAAGGAAAGGGAAACCTGACAGTGGGCTTTGCTGCCCTCTGAGTAGAACATAACATAGTACTCGTTTGCACAGGGAAGAGAGGCGGTGATTGGCTTGGTACAGAAAGGATTATCCTTGAGCTTAAGGCCAGCTGAAGCATGTGTGTGCAAAGGCAGCCCAGGCATAATCCTAGTGGGAAGGCCACATATTCATCCGGCCCCACACGCATCCAGAAACAGGACTTTCAGAGGCCAAGTGAGACAGCTACCGAGACTGTAGGTGAAGGAATACACCCACATCTCCACACAGCTTCTGGGGCCCATGGCGGGAATGTCACTCAGCTTGGACAGCAATGTATTCCATACTGCTAAAATAGAAAAACATCACATCATCCTTTAGGAAAAATGACTTTTTTGCACTTAATCGCATTCTGTAATTTATTTTCTCATTCCTCTTACATAGTCATAGCTCTTGATTGACCAATGAAACTATCCCCGATAGGAAGGTGTGTTAGTGTGTGTGTGCGCCCACATATGCATAAGCACAAGCAAAGGAACCAGTATGGAAATGATAAAATAAAGATAATAGGAGGAAATTGAGAGGGGACAGGTATGTCCACTGAGGGAATTTTTCTTTAAATAGCTATATTTCTTGATATCAGTACTGTGCTAAACATGCAAATAAATTCTTGCACTTAGTCCTCACATCAGCCCAATGAGTTCAGTATTATCCTCATTAAAAATGTGGAAACTGAGTTAGCACAGCACAGAAGCGAAAACAGACAGGTCTCAGAACCAGTTCATTTTGCTTTCAAAATCAGTCTCTGCCACTTGCTAGCTTTGCAACTCTGGGTAAGTTACTATATTCTCTAGGTCTCAATTGTTTTCATATGAAAGGAAATGGAATGTATTTCATAAGGCTGTTGTGAGGATTAAATGAAATAATGGAGATGCCAAAGGCAGGATGTTAACATTTCAGGATACCGGGTTTCCTCCTACTTCTATAAATAAACCTGCAAAAATTATTTGAATTTACAAAAAAAAAAGACCTGATTATCAGTTTGACTTGAATGAGTTAGAAGGTTTATTGAACTATAGATATGAACCGGCTTTTGAAAACGCTGGGGGAGAATTAGTGATTTCTAGGTATTAGAGCATATTTTGATTTGAGTACTCTTTAGTTTATAAGATATCAAATGATCTCTTCATTGAGAAGATTTTACAATCCTGAAGGGGACAAGCCCATGGCTTGATTCTGCTATTTCCCCCCACCTGCAACTCTGTGCACAGGCAAGGGCCAGAGAAGGGGAAATGGCTGACCTGCCTCTGACCAGCTTGGACAGCCGGCCCTGAGTCACAGTGAACTTGATGCGTGGGTCCAGCACAAACAAAGTGACAAGTCCACTCTCTCCAGTTCTAGTTGGGAGACAGAAGAGCCACCAGAACAAGGGAAGGCCAATCTGAAGGTTGCAGACACAGATCTGAAGGAAGTCAGGGACCACTTGCTGAAAGAGAGCATGTGCCCTGTGCGCGCATGGGTGTGAACACAGAAGATGTCCCCTCCAGGACTTGCCATGCAGCCCTCAGCACAGATCATTAAAGGCTGAAAGAACAGCAGTGTTCTCTGACAAATGTGTTGATAGAAATGGTTTCTCAAAGTAAATTTACACCAGTTTCAAAATCCCTTTCTACACTGGGGTTTCCTGCTTAAACCTTGAGGCCCATGGTCTGGTGCTTCCTTTTTGAAATTAGGCCCCTCAACTCATATAAAACAAATTTAACAGAAGTCAGTCCTGGAAGTTTGAGCCTTGGGCCAAGAAAACAGCAGGAGATCCCTCTCCTGCTCCCCCGACCCCCAACCTACCCACCTCTAGGAGAGTAGGTCTGGAGGGATCAGGAGAAGAGAGTCCCTGAGCCCGAGGCATCTGGGAATAGCACTGGTCACGGCCTCCCGGGGGATATAATGCCCCTATGGGTGGTTCCCAGGGAACCTATGGATGGTCCCCAAGGAAGCTATGATTCTTTGATTCTCTGCCCAGAATGTCTTCCTCCTGTCCCTTCCATTTCCCCAATTGCAGCATCAGGGGTCAGCTCTAAGGCCACAAATGCTGAAAGGGCCACCCACCCAAATCCAGAGAGGGCTCCAGCCCCCACGCCCCCTCTCTAGGGGCATACTTGGCTTCATGCCACCTGTGACGTTCCTGGCCTCAGCTGCCTGTGGTGGGGTGGGTTGGGATGGATTGTGGGTGGTGGTGGAGGATAACCAAGTGCCCCATAGACAGAGACCCATCTTTACTAGCAGTCCCAGGCCAGATGTACAAAGGCTTGCTGACCTTGACTATTTGCCCACCTGGGAAGGTGGGGTGGCTGTGCTCGGGTGCCAGGCGTCACTAGAATAGAGTGTCCCCTGGGATGAGGGCGCAGGTGGGAAAATCTTTGCTAGCTTCTGGGGGACACTTTCCCTGGGCCAAGTCTTGGCAGGCGGCCGGCGAAACTCGCAGGTCCCGTTCCGGGCCGCGTCCCCAGACCCTTGCCGAGGACAGCCTCCCGCAGCTGCCGTGGGCACGGACGACGAACGCCAGTGCGGCTCCACGCCGCCGCCCAGAGCCTGGACGCGGCCACTGCGCCGGACGCCCCGGCTCCGCAGCGGGTGCCAACCCCGCGCGGGGGCCCGCGGCCGCCCTGAGCGCGGCCTGAGGGTGGTGTCTGAAGTCAGGCGCTTCCTGCCTTTTCCTGGGCCTGGGTGCTGGGCTCGAGTGGCCGGGCTCGGAGATTCCCTGGTCGCTCCGCCCCGCCGCCCGCGCTCTGCACGGTGCGCGCCGCGTCCCCGCCTCCAGCCACAACCCCCCACCCGCTGCGCCCTTAGGGGAGCACCCCCACTGGGGCGGGAGGGTGGTCCGCCGTGCTCCGGCTGCCGAGTGACGGAGAGGTGACGGTAGCCGCCTTCCCGTTTCCGCCCAGCCCGCAGCGCGGCGCGGTGAGTGCCAGCAGAGGCGCTCGGTCGTGCCTCCGCCCTCCCGCGCCGGGGGCTGGCCTTGCCTCGCCGGCGCCTTTTTCCCCCCGCACCGCAGCGCTGCTTCGCCACTCGGGCACCTCAGGTAGGGCAGGAGGCTGGGGTGCCTGCTGCCCGCCGCCCGTAAAATGGTCACCTCGGCTGGACAGCTCGCCGTGTTCGCTCTGGGTATGTACTGCTGCGCGCCCTGAGCCACCTGCCCTCTGCGACACCCCGCTTTCTCCTGTCCCTTCCATTTCTCTTTCCCGGGGATTTTCTGCGCCCGCTGAAGAGAGTGGAGGGAGGCTATTGCTTTTCCAGGGTTGAAGGCTGGGAGGCAAGGGGAGTCGATTCGATAGGGCTTACCAGGGATCTGGGGAACCCACTGCAAAGTGGGGGACCGTCGAGCGCCCAGAAATTCCTCGGGAAGTGGCCACCTGGGCCGTGCGTGAGAACGCCCGCCCGGGAAGGGGAAGCAGAGTATGAACAGGCTTGCACTTTATAATACGCCGTGGCTCTGTGCTCGTACGCTTGCCCACACCTACCTGCTTACCTGGCCGCCTCCAACCAAGCCCTTCTTCACCGTCGTCGGTGGCGTGTAGACTTGGAGAGGGTGGCGGGCGTTTGACCCTCGGCGGGACCTTGCCTGCCCCCCTTTCGACCCTCCTGTCCACCCCTGAACCCCAGCGACTGGCAGATGTTCGCTATCAGCAGGGGCGCCCTCAACCTTCTAACTTTAAGAGCTCTAGAGCTTTGGGGTAGGTTTTGGGTTTTTGTGCGGATTAATTGTTCTTTTAATTAACTTCACTGGGAGACGTGGTTTAAGTGTGAGCCGAGGACAGAAGTGAAACCCTAGACCGAGCGTTGCCAATTTCCTTTGAGTTTGTTCTTGGTAAGGAATGACGGATGGGGGAAGGGAGGGGAAGGTAAACCCAGCAAACCTGGGTCGGGTCTGCCGAGCCGGTCTTTTTCAGCGGTGAAGTTCGCTGGTCTGTCTGTAAGCGGTAGGGTGCAGCGCTGCGCTGCCTGGCGAGCCCGCACCCCTCGCGGTTCCGGGACTCTCTGGTGTTGAGATAGCAGATTAACAGCCCAGGTGTCTAGTTATTGCAGCAGCTTCCTCGAAATGAACTGTTCAGTCGACAGTTTTCCTGAGTCGTTCCCCGCACCGCAGCCCCCGTTGCTTGCTACAGGATCATTTATTAGAGTCTGAGAAAAGCAATGAAAACCTCCCCCCAACGACGCCCAGAGCCACGGCCTCACCCAATTCTGTGTACGGTTTCAGGGGGTTCATGGACCCGCCTGTAATCTGCCCATGAAACGCTGATTAAAAACGGCCGCAGAAGGGGAGCATCATCTAAGGGGAAATATGGAGCAGTAGTGGAACCAGAGGCTCGGCGCTGTACCCCCACCAGAAACTTACCAACAGGTGGCATAATTACAGACGGCTTTTTCCCCCCCTTTTCCAAGATCTTTTTATTTTTATTTTGGATAGATAATTGTTCTGATTTTAGATCTTTTGTAAACAATAGAATACAATAGAAGCATCCTGTGTGCGGGTTCCTATTGTAATGTTTTTGCAAATACTAGTAGTAATAATAATAGCTAACGCTATTTGAACACTTTCTCTATGCCAGGCGCTGTTCTGAGCGCTTTACATGTATTAACTCGTTTAATTTTCCTTATGAGGAGGTGTTATCATCACCATTTTATAGAGGAGGAAAGTGAAACACCCAGGGCCCACAGTTATGCAGTAGCTGAGCCAGGATTACTGGAGTGTGGAAGGAATGTGGGTATGACAAGTCACCTGTGTTTTCATGTGAAACCTTCATAAGAGTGTATATCAATAATACCTTAATAAAAAAAAGAAAAGAAAAGTCACCTGTGGTCACTACAATCCCATCTCCCAGGTTTGGGACTTTTCCTTGAAGGAAGATTATGTGTAATTCCCAGGAACTTGTTGTTAAATTAGGTTTTCTGTCAGATTCCTAGTATCTCAAGGTGGTCTTAGGTTATTCAGTGAAAGTCGGAGGGAGGAAATGAAGGTAACCATATTTGAGGAAGCCTTTGGAAGTTGCTCCCACTAGAAGTTGGTCTACAGTATACTTCCCATGAAGACTGCCTTCATCATGTAATTTTTCTCTATTGCCTAAGAGTTCAACTTTATCTTTGTTTCCTTCCTTAAGAAAAAGATGTATAAACTTTAAAAGATTGATCAGTATGTAAAACTTGGCTCACAGAATTCCAAAATAGAGCAGTTGAGAAAAATGTAGAGAAGGCAGGCATGAGTAATTTACACCAGTAACAATTTCTTTTTATTTCTTTCTCTTTAAAAAAAAAACATTAGTTCTAAGATGGTAAATATGGAAGCAACTTTTAAACTATAAACTATATGACTATCACATCTGCCTCCCCCCTCACTCTCTGCTAGATTATTAAATATTACTCATCAATGCCACATGTATCTTTAATTTGTACAGTTCCTCTATAGCTGCTTTCCTCTCTAGTTTTTCTTAAATTAGTTGAAGGCAATTCCAGGCAAATCAGCCAGTGTTCCATCATTCACCAAGATCTAGAAAACTGGGATCTCTTCCCTCCTTCCCGGGGACAGTCTGAGAAGGAACTGGATGTTAGGAGGCTCCGTTGATGCTCCTGATTACTTGGAAGCAGAGCGTTGATTGATGTTTTGGCCGAGAGAGAGTGTGGAGACTGTTACAACATTGGAAACATAATCCAGGTTCCTGTGGTGGCTGCCCTCCCATGTCAGGTTTCCGCTCTTGGCTTGGCACCTCCAGTCCTACATCCTCCTCTGTGTCCAGGGAGCAAGATGTGTAATCTGGGCAAGTTACTTAGCTTCTCTGTGCCTTGTTTTTCTCATCTGTAAAACAGTGATATTAATAAGATTGTCGAAAATATTTAATGAATATAGCATGATGTTTGCATGTTAGTAAGAGTTTAATTAATCTTAGTGCCATCGCTATCATCATTGCTGTTGTTACTTTGAACCCCATAGAATTCCAGATATCACTGCAAGTTAGGTTAGTTCTCTTAACTGGAAGAGTTTGTCTGTCTTATGTATCTCATCTCCCCAGCTTCCCACCCTTTCTAAGTATTTTCCCAAGTCAGAAAATACCACCCAGCCTAAAAACCTACTTAATGATTTTAGTGAATATCGTTTGGCAGATGACAAGTTCAAGCAAGTTTGGGGGTTCTCTTGGACATTATGAATTCTTTCATTTTTGATACATTTGTATTTCCTCAACATTCAATGGTCAGATGTTTACTAAGTCTGTTTTCTCATCTGTAAAGTGGAAATAATAAAACTGTGCCCACCTTACAGGTTGTTATAAGAATCAAATGAGATGGTAAATATGTAAGCAACTTATAAACTATAAGAATAAAGCGACACATACAAAATGAAATTGATTTTATAATCCAGAAATGGGTTTTATAATCCAGAAATAAATGTTGTTATTTTTATGGCAACTTTGAGATGTAGGACTGCATGGAGACCTAAAGAAGGACAATCTAGGACATGAAGTGTCCTTAAGGGTGGGTGGGGGTGAAACAGGTCCGCTTCCCTGTGGATTCTGGACTGAGGAGCCAGTAAGGGGCATGAAGTAAGCTGGTTCTCTTCTCCATTACATGGAAATGATGTCTTCCAGAGTAGACAGTGGAGGTTTGCCCAGGACACAGGTTTTCCTTATTGGGCAGCCATAATTAGGGAAAGTTCACTTAGTACATGGGCTGTAAAGGTGTATATGTAAGCCTTAGAGTCTGTGTTTCCCGTATTTGCTTTTCTAAATTTTGGTTTCCTAGGATAAAGTGATATTTCTGTAAATACTCAATGTCTCCTGCAAAGGGAACCTTTCTTATAGGAGTAAATGATGCTTCGTGTTACCATGGTAACATACAAAAAATAGCTGCCTTTTCCATTAGACCTATCTCTAAAGGCTTTTTCAAAGTGTGTTTGAACAAGGTCCCACTCTTTGGGCTGCCCACTAAAAGGGACAGGCAATGGCAAGTGGAGGTTAGGTCAACTAAAATGGGATTAGCCTGACGCTGAATTGGGCGTCTCCTGCTTGGTTTCACACGCAAAACCCCTGGAGTATCTTCTGCAGCAATGCCCTCAAATCACAACCCCCCACCCCCGGAGGGTTTGGTTAAACCAGATTGCCTGGCAGGAGGTGGGAGAGTTTGTGCATTTAACAAGTTCCCAGGTGTGGCTTATGCTGCTGGTGCGGAGGGGTGGAAGGGATACCTGGGGAAGCACTGTCCTTCAGTCGCTGTTAGGGAAGCTTCTGGCTTAAGCAATTGCATATTATTTAAAGTACATTCTGACATTTATAAATGCCTCTGTGAATTTATGACCCATTATTATAGGCACTTCTACGGCCTGTCTTGCTGACCAGGGCAGAGTTGGAACTCTTGCTGAGATCCTTAATTGTTTTAAGTGTTCTTGTAGTTTACGCCTGGGAAATTTAATGATCCCATGTTATTAGATGTAAGCTGACCAATGCTAATCATGTCATACTTTCTTTTTTCAGATTGCCATTGCAAATATTTTTAATCACTTCATTTTTAAGTACGAGCTTTACTCTATGCAAAAAGCTAATATCTTTCAGATTGCATCTAGATAGAGGATTGGGGTACTTTTATGGTGACATTTGTTTTCATTTTGCCTTTTTTTTTTCCTGTGACATGTGAAGTATAAAAACGTTCCATAGAATCAGGAAAGCCTGAAATAATATGCACTATCAGAACTATCCCTGAGGAGCTCTTCAAGTACGTGGACATTCTCTTTAGACCAACTCTAGAAATCCGGGTAAATTCTTTGGAAGCATTATGAATTGGTTGGATTGAATATGATTCAGGTGAGTAGTTGTTACCCAGGCTTAGAAAACATTGGAAGTTTCTTGAAATGAAATTGTATATATTTCTAGTGCTTTTTATTTTTTTTCTTAAGTCAGAAGAAACACGATTCTCTTTCACAGGGCATCTCTCCCCTAGTCAAGCTAACTCTATGCTCAATATCTCTGTCTTTAGTTTTTTGTTGTCCCCTTACCTTGAAAAGGTTCCAGTTTTTCCAACCTTAGTGTTTACACTTCTCAAGTACTTGTAGGTGGCAAGGGCTTCTTGAGGAAGGGATCTGCACTTAACTCCTTTGTGTAACAAGTTTGTATAACTTGGTGGGACTCCAGCCTGCTATTGCGTTACCTTTTTGGGGTTTTAATCTTTGAATATGTGAACTTCTTTAGGTGGGACCCTCAGCAGCAGAGTCCCAGCCCCTCTTTGTCCTGCCTTGGATTAACACTGGCTGACACTTGCCCTGTATTCTTCACTTGTTTGAAGGCTCCTTGAGGGCAGAGACCCTTGGTCCCTCCGAGCGCCGGCCAAACCTCAGAGGAGGCCACTAAGCACGTGATGACCCCTTTAAGTGCCGGCGCTGACACTCCACGTGTAAACTCACTTGGCAAACGCTTAGCCACGCAGGTACCACTAATCCTGAAAAACTCTTTATTACAATAATCAAGGGTGGTTACATATAAGTTCATGAAAGCCTGATGCTAGTCTTCAGAATATGTCTTAGAATTATTTTTGAATAGATTATGATTTAATGTTTTTAATGGATGCAGAAACATTTTTTCTCTAGACTATTTAGAAATCCTGGAGAGCATAAGATAAAAAGTGTTTCGATGGCCTGTGATTCTACCACTGTTCTCTGTGCTAAACTGAGGTCCCCATGATCCCCCACACCATGTGTACTAAATATAATACCCCTCAATCCCCTTCTCCCACCCTCCCCACCCGCCCTCCCATACCCCTCCCTTTTGGAACCACTAGTTCCTTCTTGGAGTCTCTGCATCTGCTACCATATTGTTCCTTCAGTTTTGCTTCATTGTTATACTCCACAATGAGGGAAATCATTTGGCACTTGTCTTTCTCCGCCTGGCTTATTTCACTGAGCATAATATCCTCCAGCTCCATCCATGTTGTTGCAAATGCTAGGATTTGTTTCTTTCTTATGGCTAAATAGTATTCCATTGTGTATATGTACCACCTCTTCTTTATCCATTCATCTACTGATGGACACTTAGGTTGCTTCCATATCTTGGCTATTGTAAAAAGTGCTACAATAAACATAGGGGTGCATATGTCTTTTTGAATCCGAGAAGTTGTATTCTTTGGGTAAATTCCAAGGAGTGGGATTCCTGGGTCAAATGGTATTTCTATTTTTAGTTTTTTGAGGAACCTCCATATTGCTTTCCACAATGGTTGAACTAGCTTACATTCCCACCATCAGTTTAGGAGGGTTCCCCTTTCTCTGCATCCTCGCCAGCATTTGTTGTTCTTAGTCTTTTCGCTGCTAGCCATCCTTACTGGTGTAAGGTCATATTTCATTGTGGTTTTAATTTGCATTTCCCTGATGATTAGTGATGTGGAGCATCTTTTCATGTGTCTGTTGGCCATCTGAATTTCTTTTTAGGAGAACTGTCTCTTCATATCCTCTGCCAATTTTTTAATTGGGTTATTTGCTTTTTTGGGTGTTGAGGCTTGTAAGTTCTTTATATATTTTGGATGTTAACCCCTTGTCAGATATGTCATTTACAAATATATTCTCCCATTATGTAGGTTGCTTTTTGTTCTGTTGATGGTGTTCTTTGCTGTACAGAAACTTTTTAGTTTGATATAGTCCCATGAGTTCATTTTTGCTTTTGTTTCCCTTGCTCGAGGTGATGCGTTCAGGAAGAAGTTGCTCATGCTTATATTCAGGAGATTTTTGCCTATGTTGTCTTCTAGGAGTTTTATGGTTTCATGACTTACATTCAGGTCTTTGATCCATTTCGAGTTTACTTTTGTGTATGGGGTTAAACAATAATCCAGTTTCATTCTCTTGCATGTAGCTGTCCAGTTTTGCCAACACCAGCTGTTGAAGAGACTGCCATTTCCCCATTGTATGTCCATGGCTCCTTTATCATGTATCAATCAACCATATATGGTTGGGTTTATATCTGGGCTCTCTAGTCTGTTCCATTGATCTATTGGTCTGTTCTTGTGCCAGTACCAAATTGTCTTGATTACTGTGGCTTTGTAGTAAAGCTTGAAGTTGGGGAGCATAATCCCCCCAGCTTTATTCTTCCTTTTCAGGATTGCTTTGGCTATTCGGGGTCCTTTGTGGTTCCATTTGAATTTTAGAACGATTTTCTCTAGTTCGTTGAAGAATGCTGTTGGTATTTTGATAGGAATTGCATTGAATCTGTAGATTGCTTTAGGCAGGATGGCCATTTTGACAATATTAATTCTTCCTATCCATGAGCACGGATGTGTTTCCATTTATTGGTATCTTCTTTAATTTCTCTCATGAGTGTCTTGTAGTTTTCAGAGTATAGGTCTTTTACTTCCTTGGTTAGGTTTATTCCTAGATATTTTATTCTTTTTATGCACCTGTGAATGGAATTGTTTTCCTGATTTCTCTCTCTGCTAGTTCATTGTTAGTGTATAGGAATGCAACAGATTTCTGCCTATTAATTTTGTATCCCGCAACTTTGCTGAATTCAGATATTAGATCTTGTAGTTTTGGAGTGGAGTCTTTATGGTTTTTTATGTACAATATCATGTCATCTGCAAACAGGGACAGTTTAACTTCTTCCTTGCCAATCTGGATACCTTTTATTTCTTTATGTTGTCTGATTGCTGTGACTAGGACCTCCAGTACTGTGTTGAAAAGAAGTGGGGAGAGTAGGCATCCTTGTTTTGTTCCTGATCTTAAAGAAAAAGCTTTCAGCTTCTCACTGTTAAGTATGATGTTGGCTGTGGGTTTGTCATATATGGCCTTTATTATGTTAAGGTACTTGCCCTCTATACCCATTTTGTTGAGAGGTTTTATCATGAATGGACGTTGAATATTGTCAAATGCTTTTTCAGCATCTATGGAGATGATCATGTGGTTTTTTTCTTCTTTTTGTTGATGTGGTAGATGATGTTGATGGATTTTAAAATGTTGTACCACCCTTGCATCCCTGGAATAAATCCTGCTTGATCATGATGGATGATCTTTTTGATGTATTTTTGAATTTGGTTTGCTAATATTTTGTTGAGTTTTTTTGCATCTATGTTCATCAGGGATATTGGTCTGTAATTTTCTTTTTTTTTGGTGTCTTTGCCTGGTTTTGGTATTAGAGTGATGCTGGCCTCATAGAATGAGTTTGGAAGTATTCCCTCTTCTTCCACTCTTTGGAAAACTTTAAGGAGGATGGGTATTAGAATGTTTGATAAAATTCAATGGTGAAGCCATCTGGCCTAGGCGTTTTGTTCTTAGGTAGGTTTTTGATTACCAGTTCAATTTCGTTGCTGGTAATTGGTCTGTTCAGATTTTCTGTTTCTTTCTTGTTCAGCCTTTGAAGGTTGAATTTTTCTAGAAAGCTGTCCATTTCTTCTAGGTTATCCAGTTGGTTAGCATATAATTTTTCATAGTTTTCTTTAATAATAATAATTCTTTGTATTTCTTTGGTGTCCATAGTGATTTTTCCTTTCTCATTTCTGATTCTGTTTATGTGAGTGGACTCTCTTTTTTTCTTGATAAATCCGTCTAGGGGTTTATCTCTTTTGTTTATTATCTCAAAGAACCAGCTCTTGCTTTCATTGATTCTTTCTATTGTTTTATTCTTCTCAATTTTATTTATTTCTGCTCTAATCTTTATTATGTCCCTCCTTCTACTGACTTGGGCCTCATTTGTTCTTCTTTTTCTAGTTTTATTAATTGTGAGTTTAGACTGCTCATATGGGATTGTTCTTCTTTCCTGAAGTAGGCCTGTATTGCAATATACTTTCCTCTTAGCATGGCCTTCACTGCGTCCCACAGATTTTGCGGTGTTGAATTATTGTTGTCATTTGTCTCCACATATTGCTTGATCTCTGCTTTTATTTAGTCATTGATCCATTGGTTATTTAGGAGCATGTTGTGAAGCCTCCATGTGTTTGTGGGATTTTTCATTTTCTTTACGTAATTTATTTCTAGTTTCATACCTTTGTGGTCTGAGAAACTGGTTGGTACAATTTCAATCTTTTTAAATTTACCGAGGCTCTTTTAGTGGCCTAGTATATGATCTATTCTTGAAAATGTTCCATATGCACTTGAGAAGAATGTGTATTCTGCTGCTTTTGGGTGTAGAGTTCTGTAGATGTCTGTTAGGTCCATCTGTTCTAACATGTTGTTCAGTGCCTCTGTCTCCTTACTTATTTTCTGTCTGGTTGACCTGTCCTTCAGAGTGAGTGGTGTGTTGAAGTCTCCTAGAATGAATGCATTGCATTCTATTCCTCCTTTTAATTCTGTTAGTATTTGTTTCACATATGTAGGTGCTCCTGTGTTGGGCGCATAGATATTTATAATGGTTATATCTTCTTGTTGGATTGACCCTTTTATCATTATGTAATGTCCTTCTTTGTCTATTGTGACTTTCTTTGTTTTGAAGTCTATTTTGTCTGATACAAGTACTACAACTCCTGCTTTTTTCTCCCTGTTAGTTGTATGAAATATCCTTTTCCATCCCTTCACTTTTAATCTGTGTATGTCTTTGGGTTTAAAGTGAGTCTCTTGTAGACAGCATATAGATGGGTCTTGCTTTTTTATCCATTCAGTGACTCTGTCTTTTGTTTGGTGCATTCAGTCCACTTACATTTAGGGTGATTATGGATAGGTATGTACTTACTGGCATTGCAGGCTTTAGATTCGTGGTTACCAAAGGTTCAAGTTTAACTTCCTTACTGTCTAAGAGTCTAACTTAACTCACTTAATACGCTATTACAAACACAATCTAAAGGTTCTTTTTTTTTTCCTCCTCCTTTTTCTTCCTCCTCCATTCTTGATATATTAGATATCATACTCTGTCCTCTTTGTCTATCCCTTGATTGACTTTGGGGATAGTTAATTTAATTTTGCATTTGCTTAGTAATTAGCTGTTCTGCTTTCTTCACTGTGGTTTTATTACCTCTGGTGACAGCTATTAAACCTTAGGAACACTTCCATCTATAGCAGTCCCTCCAAAATACACTGTAGAGATGGTTTGTGGGAGGTAAATTCTCTCAGCTTTTGCTTATCTGGAAATTGTTTAATCCCTCCTTCAAGTTTAAATGATAATCTTGCTGGATAAAGTATTCTTGGATCAAGGCCCTTCTGCTTCATTGCATTAAATACATCATGCCACTCCCTTCTGGTCTGTAAGGTTTCTGTTGAGAAGTCTGACGATAGCCTGATGGGCTTTCCTTTGTATGTGATCTTATTTCTCTCTCTGGCTGCTTTTAATAGTCTGTCCTTATCCTAGATCTTTGCCATTTTAATTACTATATGTCTTGGTGTTGTCTTCCTTGGGTCCCTTGTGTTGGGAGATCTGTGCATCTCCATGGCCTGAAAGATTATCTCTTCCCCCAGATTGGGGAAGTTTTCAGCAATTACCTCCTCAAAGACATTAACAGCCTTTCATAATAAACATTTATATGTCCTTAGGCATTCATCTATACCATCCTTCTTCGTGGCTGAGGAAAATACCTTGACAATATTTACTATAATTTAGCCAATTTTGCAGCCCTTTTTAACTGTATAGATTTTTCCTATTTCTCACTGTTATGAATAACCCACACACTGTTGCTCAAATATAAGTTGATACAACTTTTTCATAAGTCAATATGGCAAGTTATCAGTTTAAAGTAGGTATAACTTGGGTTATCACTTCCACTTTTTGATGTTTATCCTACATAAATACTTGTCTAAATGTGCTAAGAAACATATAAGGCATGGCGATTGTTGACTTGTTTATAGTACTAACAAGTTGCCAGCACCATGCCCTTATAATTATTTAAGGAGTTTCTGTAAGCTATTTTTATGTATCAATACAATGATTTACTTTGTATATATTTAAAAGAATAAAGATATTCATGATAATATTAAATTTTAAAAGGCATATGTATAAGTACTGTACTTTGATTTGAATTGTTAACTTTTAATAACGAGCATGTATTAAATTTATGATGTCTAAGGTAAAGGAAGATAAATGATACAACAGGCATTCTTTTTTTTTTAATATAATTTATTTTATTATCATTAATTTACAATTACATGTGCAATATTACGATTATTAAACTACCCCTTCATCAGGTCCCCCCAACCAACCCCATTACAGTCACTGTCCATCAGCGTAGTGAGATGCTATAGAATCACTACTTGTCTTCTCTGAGTTGTACTGCCCTCCCCGTGCCCCCCCAACATTACATCTGCTAATCGTAATGCCCCTTTTTCCCTCTTATCCCTCCCTTCCCACCCATTTTCCCCAGTCCCTTTCCTTTGGTAACTATTAGTCCGTTCTTGGGTTCTGTGAGTCTGCTGCTGTTTTGTTCCTTCAGTTTTTTTCTTTGTTCTTATACTCCACATATGAGTGAAATCATTTGATACTTGTCTTTTTCGGCTTGGCTTATTTCACTGAGCATAATACCCTCTAGCTCCATCCATGTTGTTGCAAATGGTAGGATTTGTTTTCTTCTTATGGCTGAATAATATTCCATTGTGTATATGTACCACATCTTCTTTATCCATTCATCTACTGATGGACACTTAGGTTGCTTCCATTTCTTGGCTATTGTAAATAGTGCTGCGATAAACATAGGGGTGCATCTGTCTTTTTCAAACTGGGCTGCTGCATTCTTAGGGTAAATTCCTAGGAGTGGAATTCCTGGGTCAAATGGTATTTCTATTTTGAGTTTTTTGAGGAACCTCCATACTGCTTTCCACAATGGTTGAACTAATTTGCAGTCCCACCAGCAGTGTAGGAGGGTTCCCTTTTCTCCACATCCTCGCCAACATTTGTTGTTGTTTGTGTTTTGGATGTTGGCCATCCTCACTGGTGTGAGGTGATATCTCATTGTGGTTTTAATCTGCATTTCTCTGATGATTAGCGATGTGGAGCATCTTTTCATGTGCCACAACAGGCATTCTTATACATAAATGTTTGGTACATCTTTGATTGTTTAGGATACATTCCTAGAAATTAGCCTTTTCTTCTACCAGCAGCATACGAATGCCCATTTTCTTGAATCTTTCATAGCACTAGACAGCAGTTTTAACATTTACCAAGCTGATTGGAGAAAAAATATCTTAGCTCAGTTTTCATATTTAGTGTTTGTTAGGGTGAGTACATTTGTTTCTTGGCCATTTGTCATCTTGTTACTTGCATCATAACCTTTTCAGATTTCTTTTTGAATGAACATCCTTTTCTTAGAGTTTTATAACAATACTATGTAAAAAAAGAATATTAATACTTTGCAAGTATTTCCCTCACTTGTGTGTCTTTTACTCTTTTGTTTAAGGTATTTTTCACATACCTAAGGTTTTTATGTTTATGTAGCAGAAACTATGTATCTTTTCCCTTAAGCTTTTGACCTTTGCTTATATACTTAGAAAAACTTTCCCTATCCTAAGATAAGGCAAGTATTTTATTTTTTTTCTTCTAATTCTTTGTGGTTTCATATATTATGTTGAACTCTTCTATCTCTAGTTTATTCTAGTGTATGGTGTGAGGCACAACTAATTTCATTTTCTTACAATAGCCCACCAGTTAATAGTCTCAGTTGCTATTTGTGGAATGATCTGTCCTTCCTGCTGTGGTTTGAAATTCCATTTTTATTATATGCTAAATTGTTATAAGTCCTTGAATCAGTTTGTGGAATTTTAGTTTGGTTCCATTATTTTGTATTTTTTATCCTTATTGTTAATTTGTTCATTCATGTATTCTACAAATATTTATTGAGCACCTGTTTTGTGCTGGGCTGCTTGTAGATACTAGAGAATCTACCAAGAATGACACAAAGTCCTGTTCTCATGGAGCTTGAGTTCTAGTGGGTGAGACCTTTCCCCCTGCTTTCTATTCTGATTAGTTATTGCTGGTATTTTAAAGTTTCTTAAAGAAATATTTATTTTATAATGGGTTTTGTTAATTCTAATATCTTTCAATTGATTCTCTTAGGTTTCACAGGTTCCTGGCCATGTAATCTTAAATAGTGATAACTTTGCCTCCTTCCTTTTAATATTTATATCTCTTTACTAGTTTTTCTTTTAATACTGGTTAGAATTTAAAGAACAACATTAAAAAAAAGACAGTAGATACCCTTGTATTTTCTTGACTTAGTGATAGTGTTTACAGCATTTAACAGTTCAGCATGAGGACAACTTTGTGGTTATATATATGTGAATATATATATGTGTGTGTGTGTGTGTGTATGAGTATGTGTATATGTATACATAAACATATGAGCTTTATCATATTAATAAAATGTACTTCTCTTCATAACTTACTAAGAGATTTGGCATTTTGCTGTTTGATTTTTAATGGAAGAGATAATACAAGTTGTCTTTTTTTTTATCTCCAAATGTTTTGAGAACTTTTATTGACTCAGTTATGTTAAAGCCATCCTTAAATTCCTGGAATGAATCCTTCTTGGCTATATGGGATTATTCTCTGTATATACTTCTAGATTTGATCCATTCTGAAGTATGTGGGGCATTGTTTTCTTTTCAGATTTTGATATCAGCATTATGTCAGCCTTATAAAATAGATGTTAAGCCAGACCATCTGCTCTATGCTCTGAAATAGTTGAAATATCATGACAGTCAGTAGTTCTGTGAGGCTTGAAAGAAATTGCTGACGAAGTTTTGTGCCTCATCCCTGTTTAGTAGTCAGTTGACCTCTCGAGTCATTTTTGGTAATTTCTTATTTCCCTCACAATCTCTTCAAATCATATTTATAAATTTTTAGCACAGATTTATAAATGATCTCCTTTTAACTTGAAGTATTTTTTTTGTACCTGTGGTCCCAGTTAATGTAACTTTACCAAATATGAAACCCAGGTCCCCAAAATAAAATACATTTTTAAGTTTGTTTTCCTTGATAATAATATTTTGAGGGGGAAGAAAACCTTGTTTTTAATCAAATTTAAGTGAACCAAATTCACATGAAACCTTCATATTTAATAGTGTTCCTAGCAGCCCAGGTAAATAACTAATGTATTTGCATAACTACATGTTCCCAAGTTGTCATAGTAATGCCATTTCTGATTTGGGTGCTAAGTGGCATGGTAATTTCTAGCAGAGTCTGCTAAGCAGCTTCCTATTGATTCCTCAAGCTTTAAAAAGTTTAAAAACCTCCAAATACGCTACTGCATCCTATAGATGCAACTATAGCATTTGAAGCAAGGAGACCAAGGCTTGTGTGGGAGACTTGTTGCTCTTTGCTCATTTGCTCTTTGTTTTTTGTGTTGTTTTTAAGATCAGTACTTCTAGGTGAAAATATTGGATGCTTACAAAGAGACCATATTTTTAGCTTGAGTTCTTCAGGGCCTTTGATCTGAGTTTGAATGAGGTCAGTAAACAATTCTCCTGGGTGCTTAGAGGATAGATGCACCTCTACTGCTCTTCTCGTCATCTCTTGCCAGGTCTGAGGCATTCTCTGTGTAATTACTCTACTTCCAAGAGGTTCAGGAGATTAACTGGCTAAATGGTACAGGTAATGGGATGGCACAAAAGCACCAAAGCTGATAAATGAGAGGTTTGCAATTACACACTTTGCTCCCCTCCCTCTGCTGGGCCTTGGCAACCAACAGGGAAAACACAAACTTAGGCTTCTTTTCTTGGTTGAAAGAAACAACCTAAACTTTTTTACCATGGCAGTGACTCTGAGGAATTGGTGTCACTATGGAGGGACATAACCTGTTCCCCCTATTTGTCACTGAGCTCAGCTAGAAACTCTGGGCTTGAGTGCTTCTCACCTGGGGACAGTTCCTGGGTTACTGTCTTTGTATTGGAGGAGCACATCATCAGGCCAGTCTGCATGCTGTGCACATGCCCAGTCAGCAAATTTAAACAATGACAGGTGTTTTTTGCACATAGCAGACCTTGGGTGTTACAGTTAGGGTTTCAGGGGATGAATCATGGGTCCCTGAACTGGAATGAAAGCAAGCCTGGGGCCTGAGCATTTTTTAAGGGAGGTGAGGTAAACTTACAAGGAACACAACGGGGAACACCTCTGGATCTAGACTCTCTCTAAACATCATCGACATTCCCCTGCCCTCCCCAAAGAAAACCCAAAACACAAACAGGCCGCTGTGCAGGGCTGCTTAGTGTTCGCAGCACTGTGAACACCCTCTGGTCACAACCTCCCTCTGTGGGCCATTCAGGATATGCTCCTTCTCTGCCAGCCTAAAAACCTTGCTCATTCTTTTCCCAAAATGAAATAGAAATCAGAGTCTACAAACAAAAGAATAAAAAAAATTTTGACTCATTAGAGATCCCCTCTTACTGGGTTTAATTAGCAAGTAGCGTACCAGATTGCTTTGTGTGTATGTACATTCACTTTTTTCCTTCAAAATGGAATTTGCTATTTTAAAATCTGCTTTTCACTTACAGTATACAGGAAAAATGTTTCTGTGTCAAAAATACAAATATATCTATCAACCTATTCTCTTATTAATGATTGTAACACATTCCAGTATGCAACTCTATCATTATTTATTTATCTGCCCCTTACTGATAGAGATGTAGGTAATTTCAGACTTAAATACTGAAAACTGAAATGAAAATTCTGCGGCTAATCATTTCCAGCATCTTTTATTTATCTTCTATAGATAAATCTCCAGAAATGGATTACTAGGTCAGAAAGCACACACTTTTTCACTTCTTATGTTTCTACAATCTTCCCTCCAGAAAAGCTGTACAGATTTATACTTCTACCACCTATGTTGTAAATGCCTGTTTATTGGCAAACTTGCCTATGATGAATATTGTAATTTTCTAGACTCTTTTAATTGTGTTGGTGAAATGGTATCTCATTGTTTTGTATCTCTTTGGTTAAAACCAAAGTTTGTTACAATTGAATATTTTTTCGTGTTTGAGTATGTGAATTTATTTTCTTGTGAATTACTCTTTCTGTTTTTAGACTATGTTTTGAGTAGGTTAGTTATTTTCTTATTGATTTGTCAGCAATTTTTAAACAGACATGTTGAAAATACTTCATTTGGCCTTTTAAATGTATGTATGTTTGGGTTTTTGTTTTTAACCTTTAAGGACTTAAAATATGTTCATTATTGCTTCCTGGTTTCTACTTGGGGTGGGAAGGGATTTGTTATGACTCTGATCTCTCATTTCCCCGTGTACTTTAATGTTGTTACTTTTTGGATTTAGGTTTCAATTCTTTGAGAAGTATTTTGGTGTAAGACGTGAGATGAGAATCTACATTGCCTTTTTGTCAAATAATGATCCACTTACTCTAATACCATTGGTTGAATAATTTGTTCTCTACTCAGTGATTTAAATCCCACTTTTGTCACTTGATACATTCCTAGGAGTACTTGGGTGGGTTTGTGGAGTTTCTGTTCTGTCCCATCAATCTGAGGGCCATCCTGCCATTCTCTGGGGTTGGGAGCACATCACTGCCCCGGGAACTTGGGGTAGAGAATACTGAGAACTAGGAAAGTGGACAGTGTGTGATGGGGGTATCACTTCACTTCTCTCATTCATGGCAAGACCTCCACTTCCCTCCCACCTAGGGCGTGTTGGAGAATGAAGTATTTGTGGTGGTGGGGAGGATTCTTACCGTGTTTTGATACGTGGGGAGAAAGGATGATTAACCTCACTGCTCAGCTTGGTTGAAGACTGGTGTGCCCTGCGTCTGACTATACTGGAAAGGCACAGTGATCCTGGTTATGTTCCCCTATTCTTCCTGGACCTTGTTTTTGCAGGAATTGGGGTCAGGAGGCAGGCCTGCAATCCTCCATGTGACATTTTGGTTAACTGAGACTATAGTCTCACCTCCCCTTCTTGAAGGAGAGAACTGTGGAATATGCTATGGCCCACCTGGAGCAACAGACCAAACCTGGCACATCTCCCTGGAACAGGGAGTAATTAAGGAATCCAAAAAGAACTTAACTGGCAATCACAACATTCTTTTCTGTATTAAAACAATCTCAGATATAGTAGTCAAAAGAATGCAAGATCGAATTATGAAAATTAATTTTTAGGTAAGACTTCAGATAACTTGTCATTTTTTTCCCCTTGGATTGTTCCAGGATGTGCCCCCAGCCTCTAGAGAAATGTGTGTGAGTTTCTTGGCTACCATTTTGGGGGTTTTAGGAAAGTTTGAGAAGTCCTATCTCGTGTGGGTGGCTGATTTTCAGATCCTTAAAATGGAGCAAAACATTAACTAAAACAAATAACTTCATCATTCTGCTTGCTTTAGATTTAACTTGCTCTTCTTTTTTTAGGTTTTCCTAAGATTAAAATTTAGATTATTGATTTTAGATCTTTCTGCTTTTCTAATATATTCATTCAATGATACAAATTTCCCTCTATGCAGTGCTATGCTGCATCCCATAAATTTTGCTGAATTATATTTTCATTTTCGCTTATTTCAAAATAGTTTTTAACTTCTCCTGAGATTTCTTCTTTCACCCATGTGCTCTTTAGAAGTGTGTCGTTTAATCTCCGGTATCTGGAGGATTTTCCAGCTATATTTCTGTTTACAGTTTCTAGTTTAACTCCATGTGTCAAGGTGTGTTTGATAGTCGAGAATATGGTCTGTGTTCCTGAACTTCTTGTGAGCTTAGGAATGCTTACTCTGCCGCTGTTGAAGTAGTCTCTAGATGCTAATTATATCCAGATGGTGGTGTTGAGTTCAACTGTGTCCTTACTGATTTTCCGCCCGTGCATCTGCCCATTTCAGGTAGGGGTGGTGTTATCTCTGACTATAGTAGTGGATTCATCTATTTCTCCTTGTGGTTCTACGAATTTTTGCCTCGTGTATTCTGAAATTCTATTGTTAGGTGCACACACATTAAGGATTGTTATGTAACTTGACCATTCTTTGATGATTCAGAAGCTATGTCAGGGTCCCTCAGCACTGCAGGTCATCAGTAGTAATTCTTTATCCCCATGTGGTACCTGGAGTTGATGCAAAACTGTCCTTATTACCTGTGAATGAGAAGTTCCAGTGAGTAGGATTTCCTTCCTGACTTCCCTAACAGACCTCTGCTCTATTTTAACTTTCTTTGTGAAGAGAAAAAGATATAAAAAGCATCCCTCCAGGCTCCTGGGCCAGTGCTCTGTTAGGATCAAGATAGTGGGATCTTTTTTGATTGAGGCCATCGTTTCAGGTAAGTTCTTATTTTGAACCCTCTGTGGGTTGTAGAAGGTTTCAGTGGATGGATTGATTATGCCCCAATGAACCACTTGCAAGTTAGAGATTTACACCTCACTATGTAAGGTGAGCTTATTTTCTTGTGAAGTGCCTCTTTCTACTACTGTGAAAGAGAGAGAAACATAAAAGAGGCCTTTCTACTAAATTGGATTTTGGGGGTTTCAGATAAAAGGCAGACCATGTTTCTTTTAACAGTAATAAATAACAGAGGCATTTGGAGACTCAGCTGTCATCCCATGTAGTGGATATCCAAGTGATCAAACAGTAGTGGTGATTTTTGTGGGCCAGACCTAATGTGACATTTGGTTCTTGACTCACCCAGCATAGCTACTTATTCACTTAATGCTATATTACAGAACCAAGGGATGAGTAATAAAAAGAAGATCTATAAGCTCAAAATGAAGGATGGTATTTATTGGTTTTTAAGCTTATTTTATACATGGATTATTCACCTGAGCAGCATTTAGCTGTGTATCTGATCCTCTGCTGGGTTTGGTGATATTGATGCAAACATTGCCCTGCCCTAGCCCTTGCCCCTAGCCCCTGAACTCTTTGTAGATCGTAGCAGAAGCAGGCACAGTTTTTCACAGGACATGAGACACACAGTGTACACCTAAGGCTCAAGAGGAGGTCTTCATATGACAGGGAAAGGCACTTTTTGAGGAGATAACGGCCCTCAGTTAGAACAGTGCCTGGCACATGAGAATTCCTTTAAGTGCCTCATGTGGTGCACAAACTCCTTTAGCCCATCTAGCAATCCGAGGAAATATAGTAGATGATGCCCATTTTGCAGAAGAAGAAATGGGGCACCTAACTGTTAGGTGACTTGACCAGTCTGCCACAGCCAGCAAGTGGAAGACAAGAATTTAAACCCAGGACAAAGGATTTAAACAAAGGCCTGCTGACTTGCCGCCCTGCTCCTCTGTGTGTCATGGAAGGCCGTGGGCACTGAGGGGCCTGGAGCATCTGTGAGTGGAGTGCTGTTTTGTGCAGACAGGCTAAATATAATCAGACTTCTAGACATCTGCTCCTCCCAAGTATTTACCACATTGAGAGTAATTGCCACACAGGCAGTTGTCATGCTGCCTAGAAAGAAATACTGCTACTTCCCAAATGCTGTGAAATATCATAAACAAGTGTGGTAGAGTTCTTTTTTCCCTCCTTCTGTCAAGAGTTAGCTATTCAGAAAACATATAATCCCATGAAGTATACTACTTGACATATTTTGTGGTGACTAGGAACCTCTAATTCATTAATGGAGTCCTGTATTCATTTCTACTGTACATTTTTTGAAAGGTATTTGTTCTGAAGGGTCTTCTCTTCCATTTGTGCAGGCAGCCTGGACCCCGATGGGTGATGTGCCTGGAAGTCACCAGGCATGTGACCTACAGCCTCCAAGGCCCTCTGTTAGGGTGCTGTCTTCACCTCCCCCTCACCTCACTTCCATGCCTCCCCAGTTGATGCTCCTCCCAAATTACTGCAGAAGATGGTAGAGCATTCAACACTGTTCCTTTAACACTTTGAGTTTTTCACAGTCCAACTAAAGATAGAATCTGTGTTAGTACGTTTGCCAGTAGCTGGCTTTCTTTCACTCCTCACCCCAGCTTCAGCAATGACCTGTACCCACAAAAAACACAGGCATTTCCATTGACTTGTTAGAATAGCAGATCAGAACAAAAATAGCATAGCATTTACTGTTTCAGTTGTGTATAGGAACCTCGTTCATTCAGCTGACAGCATTTTTTTCTCTTTTTTTTTAAATTTTGGTATCATTAATCTACAGTTACATGTGCAACATTATGGTTACTAAACTACCCCCTTCATCAGGTCCCCCCCACCAACCCCATTACAGTCACTGTCTATCAGCGTAGTGAGATGCTATAGAATCACTACTTGTCTTCTCTGAGTTGTACAGCCCTCCCTGTACCCTCCCCAACATTGTGGCTGCTAATCGTAATGTCCCTTTTTCCCCCTTGTCCCTTCCCAGTCCCACCCATCCTCCCTAGTACTTTTCCCTTTGGTAACTGTTAGTCCGTTCTTGGGTTCTGTGAGTTTGCTGCTGTTTTTTTCCTTCAGTTTTTCCTTTGTTCTTACCTCCACAGATGAGTGAAATCATTTGATACTTGTCTTTTTCGGCTTGGCTTATTTCACTGAGCATAATACCTTCTAACTCCGTCCATGTTCTTGCAAATGTAGGATTTGTTTTCTTCTTATGGCTGAATAATATTCCATCGTGTATATGTACCACTTCTTCTTTATCCATTCATCTACTGATGGACACTTAGGTTGCTTCCATTTCTTAGCTATTGTAAATAGTGCTGCGATAAACATAGGGGTGCATCTGTCTTTTTCAAACTGGGCTGCTGCATTCTTAGGGTAAATTCCTAGGAGTGGAATTCCTGGGTCAAATGGTATTTCTATTTTGAGTTTTTTGAGGAACCTCCATACTGCTTTCCACAATGGTTGAACTAATTTGCATTCCCACCAGCAGTGTAGGAGGGTTCCCTTTTCTCCACATCCTCACCAACATTTGTTGTTGTTTGTGTTTTGGATGTTGGTCATCCTTACTGGTGTGAGGTGACATCTCGTTGTGGTTTTAATTTACATTTCTCTGATGATTAGCGATGTGGAGCATCTTTTCATTTGCCTGTTGGCCATCTGAATTTCTTCTTTGGAGAAATATCTATTCATGTCCTCTGCCCATTTCTTAATTGGATTATTTGCTTTTTGTTTGTTGAGGTGCGTGAGTTCTTTATGTATTTTGGATGTCAACCCCTTCTCAGATATGCCATTTATGAATATATTCTCCCATACTGTAGGATGTCTTTTTGTTCTACTGATGGTGTCCTTTGCTGTACAGAAGCTTTCAGCTTGATATAGTCCCACTTGTTCATTTTTGCTTTTGTTTCCTTTGCCTGGGGAGATATGTTCGTGGAAAAGTCGCTCATGTTTATGTGCAAGAGATTTTTGCCTATGTTTTTTTCTAAGAGTTTTATGGTTTCATGACTTACATTCAGGTGTTTGATCCACCTTGAGTTTACCTTTGTGTATGGGGCTGGACAGTAGTCCAGTTTCATTCTCTTACATGTAGCTGTCCAGTTTTTCCAACACCAGCTGCTGAAGAGGCTGTCATCTCCCCATTGTATATCCAAGGCTCCTTTATCATATATTAATTGACTGTATATGTTTGGGTTAATGTTTGGATTTTCTATTCTGTTCCACTGGTCTGTGGGTCTGTTTTTGTGCCGATACCAAATTGTCTTGATTACTGTGGCTTTGTAGTAGAGCTTGAAGTCAGGGAGTGTAATTCCCCCTGTTTTATTCCTCCTTCTCAGGATTGCTTTGGCTATTCAGGGTCTTTTGTGGTTCCATATGAATTTTAGAATTATTTGTTCTAGTACATTGAAGAAAGCTGTTGGTATTTTGATAGGGATTGCGTTGAATCAGTAGATTGCTTTAGGTAGTATAGCCATTTTGACAATATTTATTCTTCCTAGCCAAGAGCATGGGATGAATTTCAACTTGTTAGCGTCCTCTTTAATTTCACTTAGGAGTGTCTTGTAGTTTTCAGGGTATAGGTCTTTCACTTCCTTCGTTAGGTTTATTCCTAGGTATTTTATTCTTTTTGATGCAATTGTGAATGAATAATTTTCCTGATTTCTCTTTCTGTAAGCTCATCATTAGTGTGTAGAAAAGCAACAGATTTCTGTGTGTTAATTTTGTATCCTGCAACTTTGCTGAATTCAGATATTAGTTCTAGTAGTTTTGGAATGGAGTCTTTAGGGTTTTTTATGTACAATATCATGTCATCTGCAAATAGTGACAATTTGACTTCTTCTTTACCAATCTGGATGCCTTGTATTTCTTTGTGTTGTCTGATTGCCGTGGCTAGGACCTCCAGTACTATGTTGAATAGAAGTGGAGAGAGTGGGCATCCCTGTCTTGTTCCCAATCTTAGATGAAAAGCTTTGAGCATCTCACTGTTAAGTATGATGTTAGCTGTGGGTTTATCATATATGGCCTTTATGATGTTGAGGTACTTGCCCTCTATACCCATTTTGTTGAGAGTTTTATCATGAGTGGATGTTGAATTTTGTCAAATGCTTTTTCAGCATCTATGGAGATGATCATGTGGTTTTTGTTCTTCTTTTTGTTGATGTGGTGGATGATGTTGATGGATTTTCGAATGTTGTACCATCCTTGCATCCCTGGGATGAATCCCACTTGATCATGGTGTATGATCCTCTTGATGTATTTTTGAATTTGGTTTGCTAATATTTTGTTGAGTATTTTTGCATCTACGTTCATCAGGGATATTGGTCTGTAATTTTCTTTTTTGGTGAGGTCTTTGCCGGTTTTGGTATTAGAGTGATGCTGGCTTCATAGAATGAGTTTGGAAGTATTCCCTCCTCTTCTGTTTTTTGGAAAACCTTAAGGAGAATGGGTGTTATTTCTTCTCTATATGTCTGGTAGAATTCAGAGGTGAATCCATCAGGTCCGGGGGCTTTGTTCTTGGGTAGTTTTTTGATTACCATTCGATTTCATTGCTGGTGATTGGTGTGTTTAGTTTTTCTGTTTCTTGCTTGGTCTGTCTTGGAAGGTTGTATTTTTCTAAGAAGTTGTCCATTTCTTCTATGTTTTCCAGCTTGTTAGCATATAGATTTTCATAGTATTCTCTTATAATTCTTTGTATTTCTGTGGGGTCCGTCATGATTTTTCCTTTCTTATTTCTGATTCTGTTTATGTGTGTAGATTCTCTTTTTCTCTTAATAAGTCTGGCTAGGGGTTTATCTATTTTGTTTATTTTTTCAAAGAACCAGCTCTTGGTTTCATTGATTTTCTTCTATTTTTTTATTCTTCTCAATTTTATTTATTTCTTCTCTGATCTTTATTATGTCCCTCCTTCTGGTGACTTTGGGCCTCATTTGTTCTTCTTTTTCCAATTTCAGTAATTGTGTCTTTATTCATTTGGGAATGTTCTTCCTTCTTTAAATAGGCCTAGATTGCAATACACTTTCCTCTTAGAACTGCCTTTGCTGCGTCCCACAGAAGTTGCGGCTTTTGTTTGATCTCTGTTTTAATTTGGTCATTTATCCATTGATTATTTAGGACCATGTTATTAAGCCTTCATGTATGTGTGAGCCTTTTTGTTTTCTTTGTACAATTTATTTCTAGTTTTACACCTTTGTGATCTGAGAAGTGGGTTGGTAGGATTTCAATCTTTTTGAATTTACTGAGGTTCTTTTTGTGGCCTAGTATGTGGTCTATTCTGGAAAATGTTCCATGTGCACTTGAGAAGAATGTGTATCCTGCTGCTTTTGGGTGCAGATTTCTGTAGATGTCTGTTAGGTCCATCTGTTCTAGTGTGTTGTTCAATGCCTCTGTGTCTTTACTTATTTTCTGTCTGGTTGTCGTTTTTTGAGGGCCTTTCTCCTCTGAATAGACAATTTACTATCTGGATCCTCAGGTACGAGAGCAGTGTCACAGTGTGGACATTCTACAGATGTTTATTAAAGGTGATGTTTTTCCTTTTAGGTAAAGGTAAAGGATTTATAGCAGTGGTAGAAAGTGTGCTCTGTATAACTGACAGAAGAGCCAGTGGGACAGACCTCTTTTGCAATGAGTGAGAACCTGAAAAAAAAATGTGGGTTTAAAAATTGGTGTCTTATTTAAAGAACTACATTTGATCATCTTTTTCTAGAACAATCTCTCCTTCATTTGTAACTCCAAATCCTTCACATCTCTGGTTTGCTTAAAGTAGGCTGCCCCCTAAAAGTTGACTAGTTGGTGGTTATGTAAAATCCCATCCTGCTGCCCCAGGGGGAGGAAAAGTTGATGTTTTAGGGAGCCACAAAACTAAATTATTGCTTGAGATTTAAACACACAGATAATAGCTCCTTATAGAAATTCTGTTGTTCTCGGAGCAGAGGGCCTGCTTGTGTTTTCCACAGGGCTTTTCCACACTGCCCTGTGGGCTTCCTTGATCTCCACTTGGGTCAGCTAATCTCTAGCGACCCACTATCTAATGTTTCTTTCTCTGATTGCAGCTCTTTAGTTATAACACTCTGCAGGATTTAAAAAAAAAAAAAAGAAAGTTTTAGCCTTTTGGAACAGACCAGTCCCTTTGGGGTAAAATGTCTTCTTCTTTTCAGCTTGCACTTCAGACCCCAAGGAACCAGAATTGCACAGAGCTGGTGAGTGCTAACAAGGCCGAGACTTTGGGGAGCTAAGCCTCGCTGTTTTCTGAAAGTAAAGAAACAGGCTTAATCATTCATAGATGTGCTTCAGCTACTAATCAGGGAAGAACACTTCCAGCTGGTTTCTCTTCTCCTGTGGAGGAACCGCCTGAAGCAGGGAGAGGGTTCTGGTCCAGTGGGTGACTGTTCACAGGCCAAGGATGGAGACGGGCTGTCTGAGACTGGCAGCTCCTACGGCAGTGGGCCCCGCAGGCCTGCACTGCAGACGGACCGTTTATCTGAGCTCCCAGCCTGGAGAAATGAGGTGCAGGATGTGTGGATATACTTTTATCCAGAAAAGAGGATAATGGTATGTGTCTTCCCTTGATGGATTCTTTAAGCAAGGCAGGTACTGGCTGCCCTTATGAAGGAGAGGGTCAGGCTGCAAGGTGACACCCCCTCCTGTGTGCCTGGTCTTCATCCCTGAGGGAGGTGCTGCTGGGGAGGCTGGTCCTGGCTCTGCCGAGAAGGTCCGCTGGGTGCCACGATGTCAGCTGACTCCACAGGTCGCAGAGCAGAAGTGGGCAAATGGCCCCGCTGTTTGGCCTTTAAGATTAAGTCATTAACTTTTGTGGCGTTAAGTATTGGAGTAGGCGTCCAATAAGGTAATTAGAAAACATTAAAGAAATTCCGCTAGTTCTGAACTGCCTGCCTATGTGCTGTCCTTAGTTTCTCCATGTTGGCTTCCTTTATAAATGTTCCATCATTGTTTTTACCTGGGGTGTTTATCGCCTGATGAGCTGTTTTTAGAGGCTTCACAGGAAGTATAGGGCTTTGTTTATATAAAACCTTTTGCTTTGAGGAGGTGGGTAAATCAGTATGAATAGCTGTTGATTGATATTCTTAGGTACTGTCTCCCTTAAACTGGAGGAAAATCATTTTGTAGTCCTATCCATGGCTGTCTCTGAATGACCTCTTGTTCTGCTGACAGTGACCGTGTGAGTTTCATCCAGAGGTTTCATTTCCTGCCTCACGGGCTCTTCCTTTCACCTTTCCTCTTGCCCCTGTTCTCAACTTCCACAGTGCCTTGTACATACCTGACACTGAATGGTTGACCAATCCATGTTTATTGAAGGCAGTTTACCCTCAGAGCCTCTCCTGACTTCTCTTGTTCCTTCCCCTTGCTCCCAAAATACCATTGACATAGCAGCAGATACTTTTTTAGCAGAAATGGGGAATAGTTCCATCTTTTAGGCCAACCTGTGATCACTTGGGAGAGGCTGTTTAGGGTTCAGAGGCTACCTCTGAGTTCAGTGAGAAATAGTGCTGTGATCAATTAGTCACGTCTGCTTTGGACTCAGTACAGAGATGGGGATACACATGCAGTGTATTTGCATTCCAGCTTGAGAGGGTGGGACATTTTTCTTCAGAATGAAAAAAAGACAGGTGTCTAGGGACTTAGTTGAAGGTGTTCCCACTTATGTTGCTTACATTTCATGTCTTAAAAAATATTTATAGTACTCTAATTTTGGAAAGGTATTCCATAAACCTAATCCCATAGCCATGTAGAAGTGCTACAGAGCCCTGTTGGGCAGGATTAGCATCCCAGCAAGGCAAGAAGCCTGTGAGCGTGTGAACTGGCAGGTCCTGCCATCATTCAGGACACTAGGGTATTTGCCTCCCTTCAAAGTGAGAAGCAGAAAACTGCCGCTAATGCTGGATGATCAGGCTCAGTGCTGACGTTCAACTCCACCAATCTTGGACCCTTGTTGAATTATTAGCAGGAGTTTTTTGGCCACCTCCTGCTCAGAAAGAACACTGACTTCATTTCCTAGAGGGAAGGACTCCTTTCCCAAGAGGACATGTGGCCTGTCATCATGATTCACCCCCAGCAGCCACGTTGGTATCGTCACACCACATCGGGGCGGGGGGGGACTGTCTGTTTTGTTCTCTCTCCACAGGCACTGTGGGGGGATGTGAAGGAAGGTAGAGATCTGGGCTGTGCCCACATGGGGCGTAAGAAGTTCTGCAGAGGCAGGACCTTTAGGGCAGAGAAAAGTCTCTGGGTCTCTGCATTTGCCCCTTGCTTGTGCTTAGGTCACAGGTCAGCACCAAGCCTATTCACTCTGCTCCTTGCAAGCCCTTCACTTCGGAACCTGCGCTGCTTTGGTCTGGTCCGCAGGCAGCAGTGGAAGGGTACATGGTGAGTGGGATTAGATCCTGGATGAGCTCTAGAAAGCCTCGGGCATAGCCATCATCAGCCAGAGGCTAATTTATCATGGATGTGGAGCACGTGTCTCACAGATAAGCCTGGGGTTATCTAGGACTGAGATTTCCTAAGACCTGCCTGGGGGTGACCAGGGGCAGAACCTTCATTCCAGTTTGTAGAAACGGAGGATCTCAGGGCTAAGTGGGAAGATCCTGGAAGGGACTTGGTAATGAAAGCTCTTTAGAGGAGTTTGAGAATGTCGAGACAGAGATGAGACTGACTTGTGTGGCTTTGACTCCTGCGGGTGTGAAGCCTGCTAATGAGTTTCTCTAGGCCTGTGTTCTTGTTTGTTTATTCATTGGTTTGCTTTTGAATTTTTGGAGGGAGACAGGGTCTTCCATCTGAGGTGGTCAGGAAAGGTTTTTTAAAACACTGATGTTTGAACTGGCTTTGAAGGTTAAATGTGGCCTAGGAAGGTAAAGAGGAAGCAGAGGGGTAGCAGAGTCAGAGACAGGTGAGGAGAGGAGGTCCCGGAAGGAACAAGGCCAAAGCCTACCTTCCATGTCTGGAAGTCCTGTCGGCTCTGCTTCTACTACATTCTACATCCGGCCACTGCACACAGCCTCCCCTGCTCCCCTTCTCATCTTGTGCCTGGACTTTGCAGTAGTCCCAACCTCACTCTCCCAGTTTCCATTTGCCTCTGTGAGGTGTCTTCTGTTCTCAGTACCCCAAGCAGTCCTTCTCACACATCCATCAGATGTTGTTAGTCCTCTGCTCAAACACTTCTAGTGGCTTCCCAGCTTGGAATAAAATTCAGACTCCTAGCACTCCCTGTGAGAGCTGTCTGCCCTGACATCTCTGCAGCCTCATTTCCCGCCACTGCCGTACTCTAGCCACAGCAGCCTTCTTACTCTTCCTTGTGCAGGCTGGGTTCACTCCCACTCAAGACCTTTGGGTGCTCTTCCCCCAGATATTTGCAGGACTGGTTCCCTCTTTCTATTCTGGTCTCTGTTAGATGTCACCAGTTCAGAAAGGACATCCATGATGACTGTCTATATGCACACACACCCTCCCATGATGAAGAAAATGCTTTAGTGTTTGCATTATTTCTTGGAGAACTGCCATCATGGAGAAGTTCTAATGGTACCTTCTCATTCCAGAATGGGAGAACCTGGATTCCACAAAGTCCTTATAAATGTGCTCCTGCTCAGATAGGTGTTCAAGTCTTGTGTTTTTTGGTTCACACTACCTGGACTTCTCTGTGGAACTCTCTGGAAGGTTTGGCTTGAAAGGGAATGGAATTCATTCAAGTATTGTGAGAGCTGTCCGTGTGTCAGGCACTGTTCTGGGCACTGAGAATACAGAGAACCAAAAAGTACCATCTCCCCTACCCCCACTTTGTCCCAAGGAGACAAAATAAACACAGTTAAGACTGTGCTGGGAATGGAGTGTGAGCTGCTTGCTTCATTACCTGGTTCATAGGTTTCACAGAAGGATGATGTTGGACAGTTAAAAGGCCCTGAGGGCTCTTTGTTCCTTTCCTGCCTGAAGTGTAATGAAGGACAGGAAGAGGAGGATGGAACAGTTCTCTGTAACTGCAGCTTCATTTTGTTATAAAGGCTTTGTTTGACACACACTTGGGGATCCACTCTTAGACATAGCTGGAGGGTCAAGAAGTTGAATCAAACCATCCTTCTGGTGACTCTTTATTCAGATCCCTCTGTCTCACAGCTGACAGCTGGCTGACAACAGATTGAAAAGTATCTCTCTAACTTGTCCTCAGTTGAGAGACAGCACAGCTACACTGCATCATCTGTTTCACATCAGAAACCACAGAAGCAAGGCCAGTTGTCCCGAAACCAGGATACTAGATTTCCTTTGTTGTTTCAAAGGCTGCTAAATTTCTGACTGTGCCTATCATCCTCTCTATTGGAAGACTTCTCTGTAAGATGCCTCATTTTTCCTCCCCTCTCGTCCCCTCCTCTGCCTTATCCATGGCCTATATCCACAGGGAACATGATTCTCCTCTGCTTCCTCTCCTCGGATGCTCTCCCAGTTGGAGAGTGAGACTTGGGGTACATTAGCCCAGGCTGGTGAGATCAGTCACTGGCCAAAGCTGCTCCCTGGGAGCCACTGTCAATAAAGGGGTAATGAGCATCACCCTGCAACACATTCATGACAGGTGAGAACTTACTGTGTTCCTCACCCTTTCTCAGTTTTCTGGTGGCTGGGATTCATAGTGATGGCAAAGGCTGGCTGGGAAGCGAGCTTTCATCTGACTTTATGTGCAGCCAAGCTGATGGGGCAGTGTGATGCCAAGAGCTGTGGAATCTGTGGTAGGCTGAGCTGTGTCTCCTCTGCATTTCTAGAAAAGTCCAACAACCCAAGCTGCTTACGCCATGGCCTTCCTAAGACAAGGACATTTTACGTAAACTTCGGGAAACAGTATGACTGGACAACTCAGAATTGGAATAAAATAATTCAGCTTCACACTGTTGTAATTGTCACCAGCTGCTTTTCTAAAACAAAAAAAGACTGTATATTATATATATAATACATACATAATTTTTTAGAATAATTTCAGGTTTATAGACAGAGTGGAAAGTACAGAGTTCCCATATATTCCCTTACCCAACCCTATACAATTTCCCCTATTACTAACATCTTGTTTGAGTTGTACATTTGCTGCATTTAATAAGCCAATATTAATACATTATTATTAACTAAAGTTAATATTTTTCTAACTAAAGTTAAATGTCAAAGTCCCTAGTTTACATTAGGGTTTATTCTGTGTGTTACATATTCTATGGCTTTTGACAAACGTATAAGGACATGTAGCCCTCACTATAATAGCATACAGAATACTTTAATGGCCCTAAAATCCTCTGTGCTTCCCCTCCCTTCCTCTCCCAGACCCCTGGCACCCACTGATCTTTTTATTGTCTCTATAGTTTGCCTTTTCCAGAATGTACTCTAGTTGGAATCACACAGTCACAGTAGATAGCCTTTTTTGACTGGCTCCTTTCACTTAGTAATATGCATTTAAGATTCCTCCATGTCTTTTCATGGCTTGATAGCTCATTTCTTTATATTGCTGAGTAATATTCCATTGTCTGGATGTTCTACAATTTATCCATTCACCTGCTGAAGGACATATTGGTTTCTTCCAAGTTTTGGTAATTATGAATAAAGAAAGATGCTATGGGCATTTGTATGCAAGTATTTCTGGGGACATAAATTTTTGATCATTTGGGTAACTACCAAGGAACTGGATTGCTGAACCATATAGTAAGATTATATTTAGTTTTGTAAGAAACCACCCAACAGTCCTCCCAAGCAGCTGTACCATTTCATCAGCTGGTTTTGGTTCCTACACCGCTTTCATTTAGATGAGTCCGATTTTTCTAGCCAATGCTTCAGAAATACACCGAATACTAATAATTCAAGACCCTTTTCTCACCGAGTTTCTATCTGGGACTGAAACATGTAAGGCTGCCACCCACATTCTTCTTTTTGTCATCCTCCTATTCTTGTTAAAACAGAACCATCCCAGCAGAAAGCTTCCCCTTTTCCCTGCTCCCTTTCTTCTTCTTATCTCCACCCTTTCCCCAAACAAAGTCAAAGAGGTAAATAGGGAAAGGGGCAGGAGGAGGGTTGGAGAATTCCCATTTTTCCTTAGAAGAGCTACCGTATCATCCCCAGCTGTTTGTCTTTCATGACTGTGGGGACCAGTACGTAACGCTCCCTTCCCCTGACTGTGGGGACCGCCACGTGACGCTCCCCTCCCCTGACTGTGGGGACCGCCGCTTGACGCTCCCACCCCTGACTGTGGGGACCGCCACGTGACGCTCCCCTTCCCCTGACTGTGGGGACCGCCACGTGACGCTCCCCTCCCCTGACTGTGGGGACCGCCGCTTGACGCTCCCCACCCCTAACTGTGGGGACCGCCACGTGACGCTCCCCACCCCTGACTGTGGGGACCGCTACTGACGCTCCCCATCCGTGACTGTGGGGACCGCCGCTTGACGCTCCCACCCCTGACTGTGGGGACCGCCACGTGACGCTCCCCTGGCTCCCCACCCATGACTGTGGGGACCGCTACGTGGCGCTCCCACCCCTGACTGTGGGGACCCGTGACGCTCCTTCCCTGACTGTGGGGACCGCCCGTGACGCTCCTTCCTGACTGTGGGGACCGCCACGTGACGCTCCCCACCCTGACTGTGGGGACCGCCATTGGCTCCCTTCCTCTGTGGGGACAGGCATGCCTTGCTCCTTATCGGCTTGTCTCCAGTCAGCAAATGGACTCTTTCCATACAAATGTTCTGTGCTTTCAGGACGTTTGCTGAACAACTAACTTCACTTGTGGCCAGAGAAGAACACATTGGGCGAGGAAATACATTAGGGGCCTAAAGAGGCAGTGGATCACCAGTCCTGGTGTTCCATCCCTCTTGCGGCTCCTGGGAGTCTCTTGGAACCCTGCGACTGTATATTTGGGAGTGGGTTTTGTTTGTGGCTTGTCAGTTGTGTTACTTTATAGGTAGGCTTCATATTGTGCAACCCAAATGCTCAATTTTTAATACAAGAGGGTGAACAGATGAACGTAAGAGTAGAGGGAATTACTGATTGGGGAAGGAGCCGCCCAGTTAAATGAAAGGCAGGCTTCCCAGAGACCATTGCAAGGCTCTCAGGGCTGGCCCTGTGTATCACCCGTGACTGCCAACTCTCTCCATTTCCTGAGTTTTGGGTGTTTGCCCATGTGCAGCTGGGGCTGAGTGACCTGTGGTTGAAGAGATTTCCCAGTTGGGGTCAGTTTCTCATTAGGGTGCACCAGTAGCGTCTTAGGTGGGATGTGGTCCCGTTGCATTACAGCAAGTTAGCATTCCTGCTCTCACTCTAATTCCCTTGCCCCCAGTCATTGTGACAGTCAGAAACCCCCAGTGGTGAGAACCCTAGGCCAATGGTGGTCTGGTCAGGGTCTCCCAGTGGAAGGAGGGCCCTCTCAGCACCCCTGCCCACCTCTCGTCTGGGTTCTTTTCAGCAGCTGGGACCTGCTCTGGTCACCCAGGCCCTTTCTCACTTCTCTTCCTCCTCCTGCCCCGCACTTCCAGGGCCCAAGGGAAAGAACTTAGACCGTCTCCCAGTCTGCAGTGGGATGTGGGTTGGGAAATATGGGGCTGAGAGAACTTCAGGGTGGCTCCCCCTTAGCTCTTAAAAATCTATAGTTCTGGGACTTTGTGTCCTATGTTTGAACGCTGCTTCCCAGTCAGTGGCCCTTCTCTGGCCCAGTGCGTTCTCCCAAGGGCTGCTCTGTGGGCAGCCTGAGAGCACAGAGCACGAGGGAGACCTGGCCGTGGTGACGGGCCTCGGTGCCATGCTGGCCCCTCCACTGCCCCCTCCCAGGCTGATGCTGCATTGGTTTGAAATTCTGCTGAGTCCCACTGGTATTTATCTTGGCCCAAATCCCATACCTCACAACGCCTTCTGCAGGGTGGTTCTGGGGGTGTCCTGAGTGGAGTGGGGAAAGGGATGGGTTTGTCATCACTCTGCTATTCACATGGAGCAAGTGGGGCAGAGTTCAAAGCTCGCTTATTTTTTATCTCCTCCCTGCTGGGAGCCTACTTCCTGGCCACTCACTGGGAGTGATGTGTGCATACAGCCTTGACAGAGCCCAGGGATGGGCCTGGCTGTGTTGGGGCTGCTGAGAGGCTAACTCTGTTGGTGTGAGATCTGGGCAGAGCCACTGCTGACCGTGGGCCTGGAGGATGCCAGTTCTGCGGTCACCACAAGGCCGAGAGAAGCTGAGACAGGGCTAGTTGGCCTCCGTAGAGGGTAAGGGGGACTTGTAACATCCCAGTGGACACTTCCAGGGCTGACATTTGATTCCTGAATTTCCTGGCAGCCAGGTCTCTGCTCAGCTGGTCCTCGGTGCTGAGCCATTGCACCTGCCCCTTTATCCTGGCCTTGTCTCTAGTCCACTCCCTGCCCCTCTTTCCTCTGGGACTCTGGGAAAGTCAAGCAGAGCCCTTTCCACAAACACCTTGATGCCTCAAATCAGTGTCAGTCAGCTGGAACCAGGTTCCAGAGCACCTTAATTGGGCACAGCTTCTTGGGACCTCAGAGCTCAGCCCTGGTAGAGCCTGTTGGTGATTCAGCAGCCGGGGAGCCCCAGCCAGCCCCAGAGGCACTGGATACCCGCCCTGCTAGCCCAGGAAGGGGGCCGCCAGCCAGCCAGCCAGCCAGCGCGGGAGCAGGCCCCGTGGAAGAGGAAGTTTGACTCAGTCCCCAGCCCTTGATCCAGGTCTTTGATGAGGCTTTAACTCTGCCAAGGAAAAGACTGCTTCCTCCTAAGAAGAAACGGAGGAGCACAGGTGTGCATGGATGGGAGTGGCACCAGGCCTTCCTGGCCCAGAGGAGATGCTCAGCACATCCTGGTTACCTGGATAAAGATATTTTGCCCCTGTATGATACTGCTTTATAGGAGGGGGGTCTTCTCAGGCCACCCAATCAGTGGGCAGCATTGCTCTATAAGGTTTTGAAGTGGGTGTGGGCTTTGGGGAGAGGGGAGGGGAGGATATTTGTGTAGCAGGGAGAGGTGTTGCATCACCAGCCGTCCTTAGAAATAAAGGTATCTCAGCAGGCAGCACCCACCTCCTCCTGTGGGGTCCTTGCCGCTTTCTTATTTAGTCATTTGTTTTCTGCTGCTTTCCTGGAAGTCAGGAAGAGCACATGTCACCTGTACAGTGGCACCACTTCTCTGATGCCTGTGTGTGTGGCCTCAGTCCTGAGCATTAATTAGGACCTCGATTCTAAGGAGCTCAAAGCACTTTGCAAATATTCCCATTTGTCACTTGAAGTTGACACAGGAAGATAATAATCAGTTCTCCTAAATCAGAGATGGTGGGAAATGTGGTGTGGGCTGAGAGAGGGCAGGACAGCAGAGATGGGCCCATGTGAGTGGCTGCAGTGGGCTCTGCACCCTGCCCAAGGGCTGACGGGTGTCAGGAGGGGACTGGAGAGAGCGTGCCCGCTGGAGTGGTCGGGGGGCTTTGGTGAGGGCGTGGGGGTCAAGTGGGCCTGGAAGGCTGGGTAGAATTGAGGTGGGGGCAGCAGGAAGGCTCTCCAGGCAGGGGATCAAGTGAGTGTGTGTAGGAGACCTGGACCAGGGAGGCACATCTGAATAAGGGGCTTGACTGTCGAGCACGGGAGATACTCATGGGACAGGCGAGCGTGTTTGCTTCCATTGAGGATCCTCCTGCAGACTGTAAACTCCCTGTGGCACGTCCTGCCTTTGCCTGGAGAGCCCCTGGCCATGTAGGGCCCAGCACACACTCGTTGGGCTGGCCCACCTGCTGCTCTGAGCCACCCCATGAGTTCTGCGGCCCTTGGTGCTTCCTCTGCCTCCTCCTTGGGTCACCAGGAGCAGGTCCTCCTCTTTTCTCCTAAAAGTTTCAGGAAAAGCCTACAAAACAAGGATGTGAAAACTGAGTGTTTCCAGGGTCATCTCGTTGGGTGAGCCGACAGCTCAGGATCATCTCTGCATGCAGGCTTACTCCAGGCTCAGAAGGACGACCCTGCCCACTCCTCCAGTGTCTTCTCCATATACTAGTGAGACTAGTTAGCATCGTTATAGACATAGAAGATGTATTTTAACTCACCACCCACCTGAATGACAGTGCAGCCAGATAATAGAGTTCAACATAAGTGTTTTCCAAGAATTGAAAGGATTGTTTCTCACAGGAGGAGTTTGCTGCAGATGTGGGAGCGTCTGCTCCATTGCTGCAGGGCTAGAAGAGTAGCTGCCACCCACCCAGCAGGAGCTCAGTAAGTGCTCACCCAGTGGATGGATGCCAGGGTTCAAGTCTTCATCCCCCCTGAAATCAGTAAGAACCAGAATGTAGAGCTGTAGCTGTGGGGCTCTAGGATAGAAGGAGGGAGGAATTCCTATTGGCTGGTTTTCCCATTCTCCACCTGCATACTCTCAGCGCTCACCCACCTCCAGCTGTGATCTCAGAAACTTGTGCAACATACACATATCAGACCCTAAGTAGGTGCATAGAATTATGGCAGGTGTGAGGGTGGAGGTGAGCAAGGCGTGGTTCCCGACTGCACTGGAGGGGAGATGGAGAAGATGTGAAAACAAAGCAGAATCAAATAAGGACTGCCCTGAAGAAGAAATTATTGTTTCTGACACGTGACAAGCCTTTGAGAGGCAAATCTGACTTCTATGGGTAGAGGAAAGGGCATGCCAATGTGAGAGATCAGTGGTAACTTTCAATAAGAGCAGATACCAGTTGTTGCACGTTTGTTATGTGTTACTCAGTAAACTACACGTTTCTTGCGTGTCCCCTCCTTTAATCTTTGCAGTAATCCTGTGCAGGACATGGATAGCTTTATCTCTTTTTTTTTTTCAGAGAAGGAAAGCAAGGCTCTGGCAATGAAGCAGAGGGTCACACAGCCGCAGGGCTTGAGTGAGGACCCTAGCAGTATGAGCCCAAGGCACTGAGTATCATGAGGGCAGGTCGCGTGCAGGGAAAGGGGGACAGTGCCAGGCAGCTGGGGTCAGAGTACTTGATGGGAGTGGTTGGGAGGAGCTAGGTGGGAATGGGGCCTGGGATGGGGTCCTGCACCTTAAATCTCTACTCAGGACTTTGGACTAGCGTCTGTGAGGGGGAATGCATGGAGAGCCGAGAGGAAAGGAATGCTGTGGTCCAGCAAGCGCTTCAGGAAGTTCGTGCTGGCAGCAGGAGCAAAGGTAGAAAAGCTGTTGGCAGGAAAACCAGTTGGGCAACTATTGTGATAGCCCAGAAGAGATAATGGGCCCCCCCGCACCCCCCCCCCAACTGGGCAGCAGCAGGAGGGATGCAGGGGGATGGATGAGATGGACAGTGTGGGGGCAGGGCATGTGGGAGGCCTTGGCTCCATATGGGGTGAGGGGTGGGTGACAGTGGTGGGGAGGAGGAGGAGGTGGAACAGGTCAGGGGACGGAGACAGGTTTATTTTCAAGCACATGGTTTGAGGTCCGGGCCTCTGGACAGTGGGCAGGTTTGGGTATGGTGGTTGGGGTGGAAGCAGGGAAAGTGTCTCTGGGGTCTGTGTGATGCCTTATACTCATCTGCCTTTGCCGTTGTATAGAAGATTCCATTTTCCTCTGACTTTGGGACCCCATTTCATTTCCTGTCACCCTTGCAATAGCCATGTGAGGTATCATCCTCATTTATGGGTGAGGACACCAAGGCTCAGCGAGCTTAGATACTGTAACCACAGTCGCACAGACAAGGAGTGGCAGAGCTAGGATTTGAACCCAGGTCTGATGGCAAGGCTCCTTCCTGCTCTGCTGTAACAGACCCTAAGTCAAAATTAGAACATGGTAGAGGGTTGCAGTGTCGGCACCCACGTGGCCATCTCTGGGCCTGCTGTTAGCCTGCGTTCCTCATCTCACAGAGCATACCTGGCTCATATCCAGGAGAGAAGAGGAGGAGGTGGTTGGCATGTCTGTGTTCTTTGGCTGTACTTCACAGGGTAAGCAGAAGCAGACTGGGGCCAACTAGGCCCTGGACAAGAGCGTGCAATGTCTGCCACTCACAAGCTGGGTGATCTTGGGCAGCTTACTGAATCTCCTATACTTCCACTTCCTTACCTCTCAATGGGAGCATAATGGTACCTATTTCCTAGGACCTGCTTTGAGTATTGAATGAGCGCGTAGTAAGTGCTCAAGCAAATGGTGCTGCAGTTTTTATTAACAACGCTCTCGGCCCCAGGGACAGTCCTGTGACTGAACCACGTGAGGCGAGAGCTTGGGAAGCCAGTTCCCTCCACCACCTGCCCCTGGCATAGAAATGTCTTCCTTGTTAACTTGCCCCATGTCATGGCTATGTTTGGGCACAGGGTCAGGACCTCAACTCCTGTGGCTCCGTGACTGCAACCTGCCCCCTCCCTGCACAGGTGGTCTCCTTGTTCTCTGCGTCAGGACCTGCCACCTGAAACACAACACTGACCTGGTCACATCCTTTCTCCAGTAGACTTTCTCCTTGGGTAGCAGGGTCCAACCTGTGTTTTGAAAGCAGTGTTCCAGGTGCTGGGATGGTGGAAGAAAGAGCCCTTTGTCCCACGGGCCTGTCTGCCCCAGGTGATTCACCCCTGTGTCCCATATTTCTAAACTCTCCTGGCCATCCCCAGTTTCCCCGATCCTGTCTGGCCAGTTATTCCACAAATTCCTCTGCAGTTTGCCTGGCATCCTCAGAAGCCAGCATCGCTGGTGTGTCTGTAAGGAAGGGCAAATATGACTGTCACCTCTTGCCTGGAAAGAAACCATGGCCTCACTGAGGACCCTTCTCCTCCACTGGGACGATGGGGATGCCAGGGGACTGCTTTCTGCCATGGCACATGGGGACATTCCAGCTGGCCTCAGGCTCATGGTCCCCTGGCCCTACCAGCTTCCCTCCATGCCCTGCCTGCAGGGTGTGCCCTTTTTCTTTCTTCCTCGTCAGTTCTTACCCTGAAACCAACACCTTCACCAGGCTATCAAAACCTCTTGCATTTAAGAGTACTGATAAAGTCATGCAATACTGCATATTTTGTTATGCAGTTAAAATCCTGCCCTGTTTACAGAGAAATTTTAAGGGCAGGAGCACCAGTGCCCATAGCAGCAGGCCCTGGGTTCCTGGTGACCCCTTTACACATGTTTGTGCTCACGTGACTGCCCCGTGAAGGTCCCCTGTTGACCTCACACTGACTTGCAGACTTCTCATGTCCAGGTACCCCCACCACTTCCTGAGCTCCTGGCTCTGTCTCTCATGACCCCAGCCCTGAGCATGGGAGGAGGCCGGAGAGGAAGGAGGGAACAGCCACATCCTTGCTGCCTCTCTCACCACCTCCTCCAGTCCAGGACATCCTTCATCCAGGGACCTCACTCCGCTTTTGCACATCTCCCTGACACCAAAACCTCCCCTCCACCCCTCCACTCCTTCACTCAGGCAGCCTGGCGTAGATCCCAAAATGGGTGAGATGTGGTTTTGATCTTCTTGGTCTTGATTTCTAGGAGGAACAACTGATCCAAACAATGGTGTCGGTAGGAGCCTAGAAAGAAATACTGGCTGTTGCAGAGGCCGCAGCAGGGCAGATCACTCTGCTGGGCTGACTGGGGCCGGAGGATGCTTCTCCCAGATCTGGGCACTGGACTAAGTAGCTGCAGAGGGCTAGTCACAAGGCTGACAGGTGGAAGAGGATGCAGGGTGTCCTATGCTAGGGCACAACCCGGATCCCAGTCCTATGCATGAGCGAAGGGCTGGCAGGAGGCAGGGGGTGCCCTGCAGTGTGGCCCGGCGGCAGGTGGGGGCCCAGCATCTCTCTGCATTTCACATCAGCACCTCAGTGGGTGGGTTTCATGATGGCTGCATTCAGCACACTCACAAGATAAATAGCCAGCCCCTCTTTTGACATTCTTTCTGTTGGAGACTGTTATCTAGCTCCAGACAGCTCAGTTACAAGCTCAGCAGCCCTTGTCCTTTCCTGAGGGCAGGCCTGGGTCCCCCGCTCTCCTTCAGGGGTCCTGCCTTTCACAAGATGTCCTTCCATTATATGTGATTTTCCAGCCAAACCTTTTCAAAACCTTGCCAGCCCCTTTTCTTCTCTTCTCTTTTTGAAGTGCACCATCCAGGGATTCCCCTGCTTACAGCATTTAAACAGAAATGTGATGCTGGCTGGAACAGCCTGAAAGGTATTCCTGCCCCAGAGGGAGGTGGCTGGCCCTGTGGCTGGCAACGTCCAGCTTTGGAACTCAGGCAAGAGTTGCCTGTGGCCGTGACCACCAAGCCTCCATCTGAACTGCGTGTGGTCTCCCTGATGCCCCTGCGGCCAGTGGTTGTCCCCGCGACTGTGCTGTCCCCACACAGGTGCTCTAGCAAAGCATTTCCTGTGTTTCTGATGAGCCTTGGAGCCTGCCAAGGCTACATTTCTGAGGCCTTCACACAGCCCGGCTTTTCCAAGGACAGCTGTGGGGCTGGCAGCCTGGGCACCTGGGCTTACGCAGACCGGGCAGGCAGGGGTCTGGATGTTCACACCCTTGGCCCTCAGCAGACCTTACTTGTAGTAGCGGGAATTGGAAGCAGTGGGAAAATCCCAAGAGGCAACAGATGTGGCCTAGAAGAGAGGGATCAAGCCTCCCCCCCGGGCCTGCTGACTGTGTTTGGGCTCACTGGGGTCTGTAGCTGGTGAGTGCACGCCTGCCAGTGGTTCGTGATGGGCTGCGGCCAGAAGGACTGCTGTGTGGCGTGTGGATTAAACACGGTCTTGGGCATAGTAGTTGGAAAGATTGAGCTTGAATTTGGCTGCAGGAGCTTGGGCAAATTCCTAACTTCTCTAAGCCTCGGTTTCCTCATCTATAAAACCACACGTTTCCACAGGCTGAACCAGAGGCAGGGAGGCCGGGAGGCACCTACATCATGGGTGATTAGAGGACAAATAATATGACACATGTAAAGCCCAGGTGCTGGGCTAGAACTCTACCTGCCCACCTGCCTGAGAAATGAGAGGCCTGCCTCCCTCCTGTGCTCTGGGACCCTCTTAGCAGGTCACCACACGCAGGGAAAGCAGAGGCCTCACCGCTCATCACAGCGCCTCAGCTGAACTTGTGCCTGAATGGAGACTGCAGAGAGAAACCTAGGACATTCAGAAGTTTTCTCCATGGGGATGTGAGGGCACAGGAAGGACTTCTTCTCGTATTGTTCAAATTGTGAATAAAAACCCAGTGTCTTTCATCTGTGCAACCCGGTGGTTTTGCAAACCCTGATTAGTCCCCAAAACACCTTTGAGTTTGGCAGCTGACGGCTTGCAAGCAAGGGCCGGGGGTGAGGTGACTTGCCCCAAGGATAAGGAGCAGCGCCTCCCAACGCCCTTGAGGGTCGGTGACTATCTCTGCTCCGTCCTGGCTGCAGCTGGACAGTATGGGCTTGCTTTCTTGGTTTTGCTTAAGCAGAGGCTGACATGGAACCCAGGAGCTGTACTGACTATACGTTTGCTGACTGACATGATATGGAGCAGATGACAAGGTAATTCATTTGTCTTTCAGGGACAGTTTGTGACAGGCCAGTGGTGCTTCCTCTCTAGAGGTATGCAAAGCATCCTGTGTCAGTCTTTATGTTACTACAGGTCCCTGGCCGACTTTGGCCCAGAGTGGTTTGTGGTAATGCCAGCAAAGTGAAATCGTGATGGGTCTCCAGCTGATAATGTGGAACCACTAAAACTCTTCCTGGCTGTGGCAGGAATGTGTCACCTCTCTGAGTTTGCGTGGCTTACAAATGCAGCCATTTAGCTGCATCCAAGGGAACCCTAAGAACCATGCTTCCAACATTCATGACTGTCAAGTAGCAATAAAGAATTGCACAGAGAAGATGTGTGATTTTACTAACTTCCTCTCCCGGCTCCCCACTCTTGCCCAAACACCTGATTCAGGACTCTGTAAGGGCATTTGGGAAATCCGTGCCCACCTCCAGAAGAAGTGATCTGAAGTTTATGTGACTTTTCTTATTTTGAAGGACTTAAGGAAAGTCATGACCGTCATCGCTGTATCTGCTACACATGTGTTTCTCCCCTAAGACGCAAGCGCTCCTGTGTCTGTACCTGAGGGAAGAGGGGAAAGGAGCCCTCGCAACCTGCAGTGGGGGGGCTTGCGCTGGGCCTGTGCGGTGGTGGGGTAACAGCGCACAACTCTGCATGCCTTCTGTGCTGACTTGATTCATCTGCTTCCTGGGCTAACCCATAGGAGGCCTAGCCCTGCATAGCCACCATGGTGTCTTGTTGCATTTCGGTTTTAGGAAGTCATTCTAACTTAGTTCATGCTGATTGCATAACTCATAAGAAGTTCCTTCTTCATTGGAATTTTGTTGCCATTTCCAGAAATCTCTAGTACTGTAACGTGAGGGCACATAAGGTCATCTGCTGGCAGAGGCAGCTCCCTGGGTATGTCACCTGGGTAGTTGCATAGAGTCTCACACTCTGATGTACCCCAAACTTGGGGTTTAATGCTGTGTGGTTACAGTCTTGACATTCTTAATAGTTTTACCTTTAAATTTGTGTCTTGTAAGTGAAGTCCAGTGGGACAGTGTGGGGTACACTGTGGGGCTTGAGGCCTTGGCAACCTTGACCACACCTACTGCCACCGTCCTGCCTCCCCTGGGGAGTTTCTTGTCCCTGCCACACTCTGCTCTTGGCAGGGCCTGGACACAAGAAAGGTTGGGGTCCTGGGCTGTCGCCATTCTGGGCTGGCAGCTCCATGGCATGTTTAGTAGGTGACTAGACAGGGGCGAGCATCTCTCCTACCCGCTCTCCAGGGACCTCATGCATCTTGGAGCAGAGGTTGTAACAGTCTTCAGGGTCAGCTGTCCTCCTTGGGTTGGGGCAGCTGGTCCCTGGAAAGAAGAAGTACCTGGTTGGATTTCCCTATTCCCAGCGGGGTGATGGCACATCTGTCCAGCTGGCGGCTGGAGAGGAAACCCAGCAGTCAGTGGCCACATGTGAACTTGCAGACTGTTGCTAGGGCCTCCCATGCACCTGTGAGGCGCTGTGCTCACTCTGAAGGTATCCTCATACCTCAGAGAGAAAGGACATGGACAGCACATAAAAGACGTCATGATATATCTAATTACCGAGTCACTGTGTTGTACATCTGGAACCAACGTAATATTGCATAGCCACTATATTCCAATAATAAAAAATAAAAATTACAAAGGACATTATGACATGGATGACATTGTGAATGTGCTTAATGCCACTAAACTGTACACACAAAAATGGTTAAAACAGTAAATTGTAAATTCTACCACAATAAAAAAATTTTATAAGGTATTTAAAAACAAAATAAGAAACACCATGACAAGTGGAGAGGCATGGAAAAAAGGAAAACTATTTCTATTTAGCATGTTTAACGACACCTTTTTCCCGCTTTTTTGAACAAGAGGTCCATTTTCATTTTGTATTGAGCCCCCCAAATGATGGGACCAGGCCTGCCCATGGGCCATTGTGTAGAACTGCTCAGTGTTTACCTTTCAAGGGGCCCGCCTGCGAACCCTGGAAGTTGTTTGCTGAGCAGACGCTTACCATTCTCTCTTGTCCCCCACAACAGGTCTTTTGTTGGCTGTGTGCCAGGCCCTGGAGAACACCACGTCTGCCCTGAGTGGTGAGTCCTGTCCCCTTGGTGTGGGATGGTGCGTGGAGCATGGGGGGGGAGCAGACCTTGGCTGGTTTGTGGAGCCTGGGCTCCAGGTTTCCTCAGCGGCTCCTGCATGCAGAGCTGTGCAAGGCCATCCCCAAGCCCTCTCTGCCCTCTGTCCTGGGGCCATGGTCATGTCTTACCTGCAGGTCTCAAGAGGACTGTCCCTCAGGGCTCGCCCCCTTCCATCTCTCTGTTCAGACAATCAATGTGGTCTTGTGTTCTGGAAAGTGCAGCCTGCAGGACCTGAGAGCTCAGATCTAGCCCTGTTGTTCTAGCTCATGTAGCAATCCATCTGAAAACGAACCTGGATTCCTGAGCCTTCTTATCTGCTTCTGCCTGGTGATCTTTGTTCAGTTATTTTCTGGTTTCTCTTTTGACATTGTAGTAGTGTTTTCCTTATTTCATCTGAAAGGTCATGGACCAATATATTGGAAAGTCTGGGAAATGCAGGCAGCAAGCCTCTTGTGATCTGCCTACTCCCAACACGCCCACTGTTCTTGCACGTTGCTTGGCCTTTGTGCATGGGCACTGGTATTTTTATACGGCTAGTTGTGGTGAGGAAGCTACTTATTCCTGCTTTTTAAACTCAAGGTTTGGAGTTGTGCATTTTTCCATGTTGCTAGAAATTCTTAAAATTTTTCTTTTAAAATGTCATGACATTCCATTAAAATGGACATGTGTAATTAAGCACTCCCCATTAGGTATTTATGTTGCCTCCAGTTTAAATTTTAATGCCCATCTTCATACGTGGCAGCTTCTTCTTTTGGATTCTTTCCTTAGGATATATCTCCAGAAGAAGAATAAATTTATTCAAGACCCTTGTGACAAATAGCCAAATAGCTTTCCAAGTGAATTGAGCTGACTTTTGTCCCAGCAATGCATGAGTCCGCCGGTTTCTCTGTTCCCCGGTTGACATGGAACATGCTCCCATGTGTTCCTCCAGTGGCCCCTGCTGTATCTGCCTAGTTATTTCTGGGAGGTGTTGGGGGGCGGTTTCCTAATATATTCATAAGCTCTCTACCCACGCTCACAGCAGCCCCGGTACTTTGTTGTGTCCTTTCTTCTCCTAGACCTTTCCTCCAAATACTGCAGGTGATGCTGTTGCATCCACCAGGTACCACTGCTTCTGCAGCCCCAGTCTTCCCTTGGAGGTGTTAGCCTTGATGCGCTTGAACCCTTAAGGTGTCCGTGGTGGTACAGCAGAGCATGCTTCCCTTTTGCTGTGTTATGCTTTGCTGGGGCTGGCGGTGGAAGTGGAGCAGTGCTTCTGGGGTCCGGGTTCTACCAGAGTTTTCCTGAAGCAGTTCTTTCACTTTTTAATTACCTCCCACATCACAAAGGGTTCCGATGTGAATATACTGGTGGGGAGGGCTGTGTGGGTGACCCTGTCATGCTCTTCTCAGAACTGTCCCAGCTCCCTGGGATGCATTTGTGCCCAGGTGTATCCTTAGCCCCTCCTGGTCCTCACTGCGGACCTGCTGGGCAAAGAGCCAGGCTCTGTACGGAGTCACTCTCAGGTTGCAGAGATGGCAAATGCAGCTGCCGTGGGGAGGGGTGCTCCCTGTCATTCTACCCCCTCCCTGTCTCTGTGCACTCACAGCAAGAGAGGCCTCAGGGCTGGTGTGCCTGGGCCTGATCCTCAGGTGTGGCTCCTGCCGAGGCCCTTTGGGGTTTCTCAGGGTACCCTGGGCAGACATGGGAAGCCCGCTTACCCAGAAATGACTGTCCTGGCTACAGCCGTGACCGACTCGTTCTACCTTTCTAGATTTGCTCCCGTGAGAATGTGTCTGACGACAAGTACCTGAGGTTTCCTCTCCCTCATTGTGATGTATGTTCAGAAAACAGTTGTCCAGCCCTACTGTGTGACACGTTACCCTGTAACTGGCTGAGTGCCACTCTGTGGCCCCGTGTGGTGGGCAAGAGCAGGGGTAGAGTCACAGCCTCTAGTGCCCTTGAGACCCCGGAGTTGGCCAGTGGTCTGTGGAGAAGGGACGTGAGCTGCCTGTCTGGCCTCTGCCTTGCTCTCTGTGGGATGGGTCACTTAGCAGTGGGACTTGTGCCCAGAGAGATTGGTGGAATAGATCTTGCTGTTTTTACTTACTCTTCACCCTGCCCCACTGCCCCAGACATGAGACCAGAGAGGGCTGGGCCAGGTGACAGATCCAAATGGCGAGGACCTTATCATACCACCCCTCCAAGGTCTCGGGCTTTGCAGCTGAATTGGGCCTGTTTGCTTAACTTTTCCTTCCTTTAGGACCTTCCTGTCTCCTGGGAGACTCCTCGGGCCCTGGTTGGCCTCGACCACCCCCACTCTGTCCTCACCAGACAAGGCTGAAATTCTGTCATGGGTGCAGTCAAACTGGGGACCCCCCCACCCGCCACACTTGTCACCCCATACTGTCATCAGTAAATGTTTCTCAGACCTTTACTTTTGGAGTGACCCTGGAGGGGTGCGTGCCAGAGGCCAGAGGTCAGGGATCCTGGGTGTCAGGTTTAGCTGGTCTCAGTGTTGCCAAGTCCCCTGGACAAGTTACCCGTCTGGTTCCTGTTTGGATCTTAGTTTCCTCATCTGTTGGATTTGAATCAGGAATAGCCTGTAAGATTTTTTTATATGACCACTCTAATAGGCCAGTGAAGGCTATTAGAAAGTTTTGTTGAGAAGGATTATAAGGCTACCTTCAACCTTATAAAATTTTAATGCTACACCTTTCCAAAATGATCACCTGGTGATGCCTGCTTATGGACCCAAGGTCGGGAAGTGGTAGTGTGACTGCCATGTATTTCATTCTCTTGGGACCAGATGCTTATTTTACATTCCAGTCGTAACATTCTAGTTGGGGGACTACACAAAGGAGCAGTCCTTCTCTGTCATTGTCCTCACTGCACGGGAACCAATAATGAGAGCCTCAGAATCACCTAAGGCAACCTCGGCTGACTTAGCGCACGATTTAGAAAATAATTGCTACGGGAGTAAATAGTCTCAGGTTAGGACAGAAATTTTGTATCTGGTTGGTTGTCAATTTGTAAAGCATGCGGAGAAACATTAGCTGGAGGCCAGGTGAGGTGGCAAAACACAGTTTAGAAGACCTGTCACACCCTCCCAAGGAAGGAGTTATACCTATCTTCAAAAGCCACCTTTTAATGTCCCTTCAAGTGCACCAGGACAGAATGCACCAGGTTAAGTTGTGGGGTAGCTCCTTGCTTAACCCTCTGAAATGTTGCACAGTTCCCAGGCTGGTTCTCATATTTTCGTGAGACTCACCATAATGACGGAGGGGTGTGGTGCGGGCCTTGCTTGGGCACCTGGGAGCCAGGCTCCCTCTGCTATCTGCCTTGCACGATCTGAGTACTCGGGGTGGCTCCTCAAACCTCTGAACTTCTGCTGCTTCCTCTAGCCTGTGTTTGAAGACACCCTCCTGGAATTAGGGAGTGTTTGAAGGCTTGCTTAATTTAGTGTCTAGGAAACTTTTCAGAAGTGATGGAAAGAACTGGAAAATTCACAGTGGTGTTATTCATGGGGAAGGTCACCACTATTATCTGGCTTAGAGAGATGGTGGCTAGATTTTGGTGGGGACATTGGGCTTACCCTTGTTGAGAGGGCAAGTTTGGGCCGGGAGTGCATAGAGGGAGGGCAAATCAGGTTATAGGGAAAAGTCTTTGAAGGCTTTACTTGTTTGTAAAACAGGCAGAACATGGGTCAGCCGGCACGCAAGGGATCTGTTTATTGCTCATCTCACCTAACAAAAGCTTTTCAGAACTACAAACTGCTTCCCCATTCCATTGTCTGGAGTTTTCCCACATGGTGCTGAAGTCATTCTAAAATTAGAAGGCTCACGTGTTCCACCCAGGCACCTGGTTCACTGTTCCAAATATGTGTCTAGAGCACAAGAGCCTTGGTATGTCTTAGCTCAGGGATAAGACACATCCATCTGCATGTGCTGACATGCTTAGACATGCTGCAGAATGCTTAGATGGACATGGAACCTCAGGAGAGAATGAGAGATTCTTTCCTTCCCTTTCTAGCATTTATCCTTGTCATTCAATTCCTCATTTCACCTTCTACTTTTTGCAAATGAAACTGTGCTTCATCAGAGGGAATTTTACTCAGGGAAGCAAACAGGTCCATGGGATATGGAATCAAGGATCATGATTCTGACTGACTAGCTGTGTGACCTTCGTGGATCTCCTCAGTCTCCCTGAGCCTCCATCAGTAAAATTGAGGAGTGGGATTAGAGCAGCATCCTTTCAAACTGGGAGTCACAAAATCACTTTAGTGGGTCACGACTAACATTTTTTAAAAATTAAATTGAATAGCTTAGAATAAAGAATTTCAGAGTGCTTTACGTGAAGGAAGGACAAGTGAGGTTTCAATGGACTCTTGCTTTCATTATTAATGGACTCATTCATTGGAATTCTGCATCATTTTACTTGTATAAGCTGCATGTATATTGCATCCTCTATAATTTCCAGATTTGATTTCTTTAATGCAAGAACTTAGACCCTGGCAAGAGTAGGTACCGTAAATCATTCTAGATCTATACAGTTCCCCCAGACAGCCCTAGTCTTTTGTAGTTGTCTTTTTCATCCCTAATTTGACAGCAGTTCCTTTAATCTACTCACCTTAATTAGGTCTTCCCAAAGCACTCATAATAGAAACAACAGCTTATGCACAGATATTTTGTTAGTTTACGTAATATACAATTAAATTACGTAAATACAATAATGAGTACAACTGACATAAACAAGTTTGGGAACAAACAGAAATGTCTCTCAGTAAATATTCAGCATAAGTAAAAAAAAAAGAGGAAATGGGCTAGTAAACTAGAATAGCCAACTAACTGAGCTTTTGCAGGCTGAGGGCATTAGATCCAGGTGTTGCAGCAAAGGAATGCAGAGGATGGGATTGGGTAAATTGGGGGCTTGGTTAAGTTGAGCTCAGTTAAGAGGACATCTGCATCTTTGAAAGAAACAAGGCAAGAGACACAACTCAAGGATTTTTAAATATCAAGGCCTATAGAATTCTTACTGTTCTCCCACTTTTTAGTTTTTTGACATTTATTTAGCACGTTTATTAGATTCTGCCTCCTACCAGGCATTGTGCTGGGCCCTGGACATACACATGAGAATTAAACAAGCCCAGCCATCAGGCAGCATAGGGTCAGGTAGGTAATATCAATGGTTTTACAGCTCAAAATAAGTTATAAACATAGACAAAGCCATGATCTACCAAGATGGATTTCTTTTAAGGAAACACCTGCTTCTACTATCTCCAGACTTCCCATTTTTAATCAAAGTGCCAAACCATAAACTTTGTATTCTCTTTGTTAAACTGCATCTTGCTCAGTTGGCCGTGGTGCTGGGCTGGCTTTCCATCTGACTGGTCACTCTTCTGGGCTGTGATTTTCACCTGTGAAGTCGGCAAAGAGGGTTTCTCTGCCAGGCACCTTATGTTGCAAGAATAGAACCCAACCACATATCAGCCTATGTAAAAGGGAGTTGATTTTAAGGAATTGGCTCAGGGAATCCATGGAGTTGCTGAGCAGCCTGGCCGCAGGAGTGCAGGGGTCTCAGCTGCAGCAGTATGTACCTGCCACCAAGGTAATTCTCGTACCAATTCACTCCATCTCTGTGCCTCTTAGCTCAGAGTCTCAAGAGAGTATTTGATTGGCTTGTCTTCCTTGGTAAAGTGGTCACCGAGCAGCTGTAGCAGAGCTGGGAGGGGAAGGCTGCAGGTGACAAGTACTCCACGTGGGGCAGGACAGAACTCCCTCCTTAGACCTGGAGAGGCACAGATCCGCATGCCTAGTCATGACTGATTCTTTGACTCATTCAGTCAACAAGTATCTGTTGAGCACCTACTCTGTGCCAGGCCCTGATCAAAACAGACAAAGCCCTGTTCTCAAGGACCTTATACTCCCCTAGCAAAGATAGACATAATATAACAATTTATCAAATTGGCATACTTTTGAGAACATCAGTTCTGAAATCTAGTATGTGTGGGGTGACAGCTACATATATCACTCGTGGGTGTAGATAGTGGCTTTCTTGGAAATAGCTTAGTATTAATGCAGAACTTAACTCCTTAGTATTAGTAAGCAAGAATCATAAAGTTGTCCATGCCGTAAGACCCAACAGCTGCACTTATAGGCATCTATTTTACAGAAATAATCAAATGTTAGGTTATTAACCATTATGGTAAATGGAGCCAATTTAAATGTCAGTAAGAGGAAAATAGTTATGGAACAGGTAGGTAATTGGACTACATTAATAACCCTTTAAAATCATGTTGATGAAAAATATTTAACGATATGGGAAAATGTACATGATATAAATAGAAAAAATACCATATAAAATTGATATAATATCTCCATTTCATAAACTATACACGCCAGTGCAAAAATAAAGGGCAAACATCATATAATGTTAACACTAATTCTCTCTGGCTAATAGGAATATAGGGGATTTTAATTTCCTTTGTAGCGTCGTTTTCTACCATATCTGTAGTGAGCCTGTCTTAATACTATAATCAGAAATAAAAGGGGCTACATTTTCAAAAGCAAGAAAAGGAGTGGCTGCTGTCCCGCAGATCTGTCAGCCGGCATGGGCTGAGTGCAGGCTGCCCCAGTGTCTGTCCCGTGCCTGCAGCTCTCACAGACTCAGGCGGTGCTGCTGTTTCTGGAGTGTGGGACCCTGCCATCCTGGCCTGCCTGCGGACCACCGTGGTCCCAGCAGCATGGACCTCACTGTCTGGAGAGGTTGGCCCTGATAAGAGTAACGGCCAGTTCCCCTGAGACCTCTGGGGATGCTCATCCAAGCCCTTCTTTAGTGGCCTTTGGCCCTAAATCCACTTTGCAGGAATTCTTAGCACCTGTTATGTCTAGGTTTCAACAGAGAGGATGGGCCGTTCTGGGCCCCCAGGTTCAGGGTCAGTCTCTAGAATGTGAAGACTGAAATCAGATAGAGTTCAAATTCCACTTTAGCTACTTACTAGCTGGGAGACCTTAGGCAAATTCCTTAAATTCTTTAAACCTTAGCTTCTTTATTATAAAGTGGGATGAGGAGAAGTACCTGCCTATAGGGTTGTTGTGAGGATTAAGGGATCATATATAAAGCACTTGGGGCTCTGTGCGCACGCAGTAGGTACTCTGTGAACTGCTGCTACTCGTACTGTATTGTGGGTGATGCATGCATTGTGAGGTAAGACGGGGCATCTTTAGGTGCTTTTACCACCTCAAGCTAAGCACTGAGGCAGTGGTTCTCACATTTCAGTGTGCAGAAGAGTCCTCCTGCTAACTGTCAGAATGCGGATTCCCGGGCCCCCATCAGCACATGGCCCAGAAATCTGCGTTTTCAGTCCTCAACGACATTTTGCTAAGGCCTATGGGCAGTCCTTGTAGGCTGAGGGACGCTCCCCTGCAGGAACAGCACCTACCCGCCCTTGGAACTTCTGTCCCCCCTCATGGACAGTGCTGGTTTCTGGTTGTGCTCCAGGACTGACTTTCTAGTGGTCACCCAGGAGCTCGGTGATGGTAAAGAGAATTGAAAACCTTGGCACTTGAGCCGTCACCTCGAAATAGTCTCTTTTCATTAGCTTTGCTGCTGTAAATGACTACAGAGGCTTTGGGGTAAGGCATCAGCTCTGTTTTCTGAGAGCCAGAGCCCAAACCTCCAGCTTCTGAGCTGGGGAACAGTCTGGAGTGTCTGCTTATTTACCAATGAAGGGACCTTTGGCTGTTATAATCCAGCCAGGTTTAGGTGTCCTCCTTAGCAGGCTTGGCGACTGTTTGATTTGTGGAATCACTCTGAATCTCTTTTCTTGGTTCCTGTCTTGACAGTTATGGCCCTACTTCCTTATCAGAATGTGTAATGAAAGGTGATTTCACACATCTGGCCATTTTATCACTAGGTTGCTTTGACTGAAATGTTTCTTAAATACCAAAAGATGCTAGTGCTAAACAAGGGGAAAAGCAGAAAAAAGGAAACAGGCCTGAGGGCTTCTATTCTTCCCACACGTGCCAGGTAGCCCGGGTTCCGAAGAATCATTTTCTTCCCAATTGTCCTTTAGTAGCCTGGTGAGGATTCTCTTTTTCTGGGCCTTTTTTCATTCTGACTTTAAGGGGCTTGGGATATAATGAACATCTCTCCCTGCCTTGCATGGTAGGTCTGGAAGGCATTTGGGGAATCTTGAAAGTGGAAAGTGTTAGATCTTACTATGAAATCTGCAACAAATGAATCTTCCTGGCGCTCTGAGGCATGACCAATGGAAATTTAATTATGAGTTATGTAACAGTCCATGGGAGCCTCTTAAAATTCTGGGTCTAGCGGGCCTTCCACCTGATACCCTGTTAAATACACACAGCCTAGCACAGCAAAAGGCTCTAGAAACCTACGCGAACATCTAACTAAAAGATAACCACATTGTAGTTATCCTCGTAGGCAATTTCCCAATTAGTTAGACTTAGGCCATTACTTCCCGACCTTTTTCAGAATAAAGACCCAATTTGAACATCAAAAGCATGTGACCACACCATAATGAGATAGCATCTCACACCAGTCAGAATGGTCACTATCCATAAAGACAAGAAATAACAAGTATTGGCAAGGATGTGGAGAAAAGGGAACCTTCAAGCACTGTTGGTCGGAATGTGAACTGGTGCAACTGCTGTGGAAAGCAGTATAGAGGTTCTTCAAAAAACTAAAAATAGAAATAGCATATGATCCAGCAATTCCACTTCCCGGTATTTATCCAAAGAAAGCGAAAACACTAACTCAGAAAGATAAATGCGTGTCCATGTTCACTGTAGCATTATTCACAATAGCCAAGATATGGAAACAACCTAAGTGTCCATCTCTGGGTGAATAGATAAAGCAGATGTGATATATATATAAATACAATGGAATATTACCTAGCCATAAAAGAGAATGGTATCTTGCTACTTGGGACAACATGGATGGACCTGGAGGTGAAGGTCTAAGTGAAATGAGTCAGGAAGAGAAAGACAAATACCATGATTTCACTTATATGTGGAGTCTAAAAAACAAAATTCATAACTGCAGAGAACAAATTGGTGGTTGCCAGAGTAGAGGGGGTTAGGGTATAGGCAAAATGGGAGAAAGGGGTCAAAAGGTACAAATTTCCAGTCATAAAATAAGTAAGTCATGGGGACATAACGTACAGCATGGTGACTGAAGTCAATAACATTGTATTGCATATTATGTAATTTCATGTGGTGATGGAGAAACTAGACTTAACTGTGGTGATCATTTCACAGTGCATATGAATATCAAATTTATGTTGTACGTCTGAAACTAATGTTATGTATCAATTATACCTCAATTTAAAATTTAAAAAAATTTTTAAAGTTGTGTGATGCCCCAGATATTGTCTTTAATATTTAATTAATATACAAAAGCTGCTATAAGAACTTGGCAACTCTCTAAAATAGATCTATATTCTACTGACCACAACAGAAGTCACATAGTAATAATATAAGCTAACACTTCTAGAACTCTCACTATATGCTGGGTACTGTTCTGTATATCCTCATTTAATTCCTACAACTGTTAAGAAGGTACTCTGATAAGACCCATTTTACAGTTAACAAAACAGAGATGCAGAGATGTTCAGTAACTTGCCCCACCAAGATTACAAGTTAGTGGCAAGGCTGGGGTTTGAACCCAGGTAACTGGTAACCACAGAGTTATAAGCACTTTACCACTATGCTTTCAAATACACACACAGACATACATGTATATTTCATGAACAATATTCAGCTACAGATATTCTTTAAGGGGAGATTTACAAACACCTTGCACTGAATAACTCTGAAATTCTCTTTTCCCCCTTCCCCAAGACAGATTGAGAACTACTTTCTTGGGTTTTTAATACTCCCACTAAAAATTAGATGTCTTAAAGGAAACTATGGGCAGGTATATGCATGTGCACATATGAGTGTTTCTATATTTCTATATTAAGCTTTTATTTAATGTTCTTAACATGAAACTATAGAATCTTCGTTTATACATTTATTTTTCTGTTCAGCAAAGACTGACTCAGTTCCTGTGATGTGCTGAGTATCAGGCAACAACTAAGACATGGTTCCTGCCCTTGAGAGTATTACCACCTGAAGGCAGAACTGTCTGGCTAACAAATAATCACACTCTTTTGAGGCACACATGCTGTCAGGTGGCTGCACAAGGTCAGGGAGAGGGAACTCAAAATTTGTTTTGGGGAGGCAGCAGGGAAGGCTTCTCAAAAAAAAAGAAAACTGAGTTTTGGAAGCCGAGAATGGAGTGAGGAGTCAGACTTTGGGGGAGAAGATATGCTTACTGGGGTGAGGAGGTGAGGCTGGAAAAAACAGTAGTCAGCTGAGGAAGACCATGCAAGAACTTTGTTCTGAGGCACATAGATTATTATTGCAAATGTTTTGCATCAATCTAGTCACAGATAGGTGTTTCCTAAAAGAATCTTTTCACAGATTTATCTAAAATGGCTGTGTTACTAGGCTTATGAAACACAGGGGATAAAACCGGTAGGACGTGGAGGTCACACATGCATGTGGATAGAAACACAGTTGTCCCACTCTTTATGGACAGTGCTCCTGGTTGCCGGCCGCTGTGGGCGCATATCCAGTGGGGGTTGTTTCTAGGCTAGAAATCATCACATGATGCTCAGAGCTTACGCGTGATTGGATTTCAGCCTTTCATTAGCAGGTGAGAGAATTTTGTGTTGTTCATCTATTTAAGTTGGGCTCAATGGAAAGGTGCCTAAAAAGAAAAAGAAAAATTTGGTAACGCAGTGGTTGCAGTAGAGTCTAGAGCCAGATGCCCAAGGTTCAAGTCTAACTGTGGCCCTTGGTGACTGTGCCCTTGGGAGAGTTACTGAACCACTCTGTGCCTCAGTTTCCCCCTCTGTAAAGTGGAGATAACACCAGAGGCTACCTTATGGGATCATTATGAAGATTAAATGAGATGACGTCTTTAAAGCCCTTGAACAGCACCAGGTGCATAGTAAGATCTATGTAAGTATTTGTTATGTAAATCATTTCATTTGGATTTACAAAGAAAGTGGGAAAGCATTAACATACATGTAAGAAATGGTATCTGACAGGCCAAGATGCCTGAGCCAGTTGGTGGCAGGACGTGATTAGAGCGTAAAGTTGCAAAGGGCCATAACAGGGTAAGCCATGTAACTCCGTGTTCAGGAGTCTGCCCTTGAACCATGAAGAGCCAGTGAGTCAAAGCCCCGCTCAGCCTTGTGGGAAGTGGTGTTAAGGAAGCTGCAACTCCAGTAGATGCCAAAAAAGTAAGTTTTCATTTTAGAAGTACAGCATCTAAAGCAGAGGAAACACCATTTGCCCCTTCAGTGACAGGTAGGGAAGGATGTGGGATGTTGTACTCTGTTCTAAGCAGCAAGATTTAGGAGGAACAGAAAGAAATTGGAGAGAACCACCGCATGGAAAGATGTAAGGCCAGCTGAGGCACCAGAGGGCAGACAAGGAAGATGTAGGTCCTGGTTCCCAGTGCCCAGAGCCTGGCGCGTCACAGGAGCACAGCGGTGAAAACGGCACAGGCATGCACCACACGGAAGCCCTTTGACACTGTCATTTAGAATAAAGTACAAATGCGTTGCTCTCATTTCATGTGAGGGGTTCAGAGGAGGTTGATGATCACATGTGGGGACTATTTATAGGAATTTATATGAGAAAAGTACACTTCAAATTCCCCTTTTGATTGTAATGATTTGGGAATCTAAGTGGGAGCATGTTAAAAATGTATAAAGATAGAGAAATAATTAGACAAACTAAGAATATGCCTAATGGAGGAACTAGAGCTGCTGGGATTAAATGGCTTTCAGGATTAACTATCCACATGACAACATGGAAGAGAAGCATATCTTTCCACAAAAAAAATTGAAAAAAAGGGTTCCTTGGTACCCTTGAGAAAGAGGATATTATACTAAAGGGATCTTTGGCCCAATTTGAGTTAACTTTTTTTTTTTAATTTATTTTTATGATTGAATGTGAAGCTTTTACTGCAAAGTACCATGGTGGGCATCAGAAGTGGATAAGGGACAGTGCCTCCCTTAAGCGATGGACGTGAGGAATAGAACAGCAAACCGTTACTTGAATGACTGCCCGCCAGCTATAAATAAACCCGGGTCAGGAATGACCGGGTGCAGGCCGTCCCCTGCCTGAGGGGCCTGAGGAAGGTGCCCTGGAGGAGTGTATTTTTATCCTGTGCTCCACTGCCGTGGAAGGCCTTCCCAGCTTGGGAATCAGCTTCAGCAACAATAGGGGGCTTGAAAGTGTGTGTTTGGAGGATCCTAAGTAGTTCAGAGCCAGGATCTCTTGTCTGTGGCCCATGGAAAAGGATATGGCCTCCAGATCATTTTTCCACAGACGAAGTTTAATATTTGTTGAGGATTCTGAAATACAGTGCCATTCCATGTGCGTGCCTTGGTGTGATGGTCAGTCATGCCCAGTGTTGGCTTCTCAAAAAGGACGAAGGGCACCTTTGATCAGGGCAGAGTGGAGGAGGCTCCAGACAGCCTGTTGTTACTGTGCTTGACGGGGGGAGCTGAGCTGAGCAGGCCTTGCTCCTTACTGGTCACATTTCAAGTTGAAATTATCAACCTTGGTAAAGAGCATTGGTACTATGGAGCTATTCAGATACTCTAATAAAAAGTCGTGCTGGTCAGTTAAGCCAAAGGAATTCTTCAAAGGTGTGCTTTTGCCATTAATACTGCAGGTCGACCTATTTTTTTAAACTTGGCTTAAGTCGTATGCCTTCATGAGCGAATGTAATCGCCTGACCCAGGACGCTGTTTGGGGAGAGAGCTTTAACAATGTCAGTATTTTTAAATATCAGTGTGTTTTCACTGGTGTTCAAAGGCTTGTATAATTAAAAATCCGGCACATGGAGCGTGCTCAGTTCTCGGTTTGGTTTTAAGTGAATGCGTGTCCAGTGCCCAGTGTGACCTCCTTGAAACGAGGATGTCTTCGGCAGCTCTGACAGCTGCCTAGAGCTGTGCTGTCCACAACAGCGGCCACGACAGGCTATGGAGCACTTGCACGTGGCAGGTCCAAACTGAGAAGTGTTTAAATTATAACACAGGTAACAAATACATATATTTATATTATATAGAAACATAACATGTAACATATAACAAATATATATTTTTAATTTTTAAAAATATTTTTTAAATACCAGATTTTGAAGACTTCTCATTCTTTTTATGCACTACCTTATTAATATCTGTTTATGTTGGTTGTTGATTGACATGGCACTGTTCTGACTATATGGGGTTAAATAAAATATTTAAATCAATTTCACTTTTTTGTCCCTAAAGGTAGCATCTAGAAAATATAAAATCACCTCTGTGGCTCACATTTATTTCTCCCTGGACAGCACAGCTCTAGAACCCTTGCAACACATGTGTCCCCACTCACCTCACTTCCCTCCATCCTGGGTCTTTCCCAAATGCCGGATGTTTGGGTCATTGCTCCACAGCCCATCCCAGTATTTTGCTCCAGCCCAGTTGGCTAATGCTTTCTCATGGAGCTGTACCTGTGAAAATGTTCTGCTTAGGGAATGTTGACTTGTCCTTCAAGGTCTAGGTCATATATCTCTTCCTTCAGAAAGCTTCTCTGACCATCTCTGAGCAGTATGAATGTATCCCTCTTCTGTCTCATCTCCTTGTTTTTGGAATATGTGTTTCCCCCCCCTACTGTCTCCTTAAGGAAAGGGGCTTTGTCTAGTTCATGTCTATATAGGATGAGCACTTCTCAATGCCTGACACAGTAGGTGTCAGAGTTGAGCGACTAGATGAATACTTTCTCTCTATAGCTTACCAGCTTTTGTGAGCCACCCTAGTCCTCTCACCCCCTTTTCATATTATCTTGTTTCCTATGGTTTAATGTTCTGTTTTGGGTTAGATTCTGAGGTCTAAGCAGCTGATTTGCAGACAACCTCTTGGGCTGCCATTCTGTAACCTGGAAATCGCCTCAGAAGTTGGTTTGCTTATAAAAATACCACATTGGCTTTCTTCTACTGACAGAGCTAAGAATTAATGCTGGAATAGGCTGCTTTTAATTATTTTTCCTCTCGTGTATAACAAGTTTCAAGGCAGAATAATATAAGACTACCTCACAGGAAGTAAATGCAATACTACTTGAGAAAATACAGATTTGTGCATTTGATATGAATTGTTCACTTTATAAAAGGATAGGAAAGTCCCTCAGCATAGACAGGTATGATATAAATCCTTTGAAGTGATTCTTACTGATACAACCAATACCGCTGAGGTCCTTGGTAGCGAAGGTTTCATGCCAAGCATCAGATTACAGGCTACCCCAGCCTTTCTAAAAGCTGGGGCCCCTTCCTTCCTCCCCATCAGCCGGGGCCTCCTCTCCACCACCAGTTCTCAGTCTGAGGTTGGCAGGGCTGGAAGGCCATACACCCAAGGGAGAAGATGCTCGAGGAGCTCAGCTCTAGTGGGTAGGGACCACTGGGGCAGCTTTTGCACCTCCCACATAGTAGGTGCAGTTGTGATTTGTGCATTGGTGTTAGGTCTAGTATAGGCATTGCAGAGTCACTGAATTAAACAGAAATGCTTAGCACTCTTAAAATGAGCCTCCTTAGAGTATAAGAACAAAGAAAATACTGAAGGAACAAAACAGCAGCAGACTCACAGAACCCAAGAATGGACTAATAGTTACCAAAGGGAAAGGGACTGGGGAAAATGGGCGGGAAGGGAGGGATAAGAGGGAAAAAGGGGCATTACGATTAGCAGATGTAATGTTGGGGGGACATGGGGAGGGCAGTACAACTCAGAGAAGACAAGTAGTGATTCTATAGCATCTCACTATGCTGATGGACCGTGACTGTAATGGGGTTGGTGGGGGGCACCTGATGAAGGGGTAGTTTAATAACCATAATATTGCACATGTAATTGTAGATTAATGATAATAAAATAAATTATATTAAAATATATATATATGCAAAAATCACAGTACATCGTTTCTAGGAATACTGAGGTGTAAGGAAATGATGCAATAAATAGCTGTTGGATATAAGAATTCATGTTATTAACTTAAATACTGGGAATGTTGAAGAGCATCCAACTATGAACAGGTATCTGTGCTGGTGAAGAGTGAGGTACAGATAAAGAATAGAAAACAAAAAAAAATGAGCCTCCTTAGGTAAGAACTCTGTAGTATACTTTTTTGCAAATGAGATAGTTGAGCGTGTATATTCGAGCTTCTGGTTTAAAGTGCAACCCAATGCAGCATCTCCCATGACACCCTCAGTGCAACGGCAGCAATAACAACATGCTAGCAGAGTAGGACCCAAGTGCACTCGTGCAGCCCTGCCTCCCTCTCCAGCTGCAGCTCACACTTCTTTCCTCCTCACTCTCTGCTCTCACTCTCTGGCCTCCTTTCTTTTTCTCAGATGTGCTGGACCCTGCTCTGCTCTAGCCTTTGCATGTGCTGTTCCTTCTGCCTGGGAAACTCTTCCCCCGTTTTCCCCATGACTGGTTCATTTGGGTCCTTTGGATCTCAGATCCCCTTCTCAGAGAGACTGTCCCTAAATGGTGACCTCTTGCCACAGCTCTCCCTCACACCCTCTTGGTGTCCTGCATAGCACTCCCTGCTATCTGTAATGATTTCATGTGTTTATTTCCTTATCACTTGCCGGCCTCCCCCAGAAGACCTAAGTTCCTTGAGGGCAGGGATCTTGTCAGTCTAGCTCATTCATGTATCCCCACTGCCCAGCACAATGCTTGGCCCAGAGAAGGCACTTGATATGATATTTGAGTGAAGAAGGAAAGAAGGGAAGGAGGGAGGGAGGACTAACCACCATCCAGGTGCTTTACACGGTCATCACATCTTTACAACATTCACCGTTGATACCTGGGGAAACTGAGGCCCAGAGGGTTTCAGTGACTTGCCCAAGGTCAGAATTAGTAACAAAGAGCTGAAATTTGATCTCAGTGTACCTGCCTGTAAGTTTGCGCCACAGTCAGTTCTGAGGTTATGGTTTATTCTTAAGCTTTATCTTATTCTGTACTTTCATAGATTTATTAGTAGGAAGTATTTTGTTTATTCCTGTGGCTCAAAACTTTTCTTACCAATGGCCTTTGAAATAGGTCATTCCCACAGTTTTGTGCAAAAGAACTTGGTGGTTACAAGGATGTGCTCTGGTAGAAGTGCGTTTTGGAGGGAATTGTAGACATCTGCTTGAGCATGAGGATCATGGATGATTCTTATTTGAGAAGTAAGGCACATCTTAAAGTCTAGTTTTTGGAAAGCAAAACAATAAAAATAATTACGGCTGCAAGTGGAAAGCAGGGCCGAGCTCCAGACAGCATTGAGCGACACTCTTCCCCCAGCAGCAAAAGCTTCAGAAGTTCATGTGTGTGGGTGTAGCAGCAGCTGCGCGGTGTTGCTGGGATCTGTGCAGCAGCCAGATTCCTATTAGAAGAGGCAAAGGGTGCTCAGTCAGCTCTGGTTGGAAAGGAGATCAATTACTGCTTTTATAGTATATACCTGGAAAACACATACAAACCACCAGAATGCCTATTAGAAATATTGAGAGTATGTCAGTAGGCTGCAAGTAAGAAAATTAACAATCAGTGGGGGTTTTTTTATAAACCGTCAACCAATTGAAAATATTCTAGGGATGATCACCTTCAAAATAGTTATGAATTATAGACATAGACTACATAAGAATAAACTTTAAAAAATGTGTTCAGAATATGTTTGAAGACTACCATAAAACTTTCCTTTTACGGTAATGTATTTGATTAAAGAGACCTCTGCCTCCATAGGAAATAGAGTTTTAGAAAAGTGTTAGTTCTTCCCACTGTTAATTTAAAAGGTGGAGGGATTTGTGCTAATATTAATAAATAATATATAAAGTTGCACTATTGAAGACATTTTGACACTGGCAAATGAAATCTCCAGAAGAGAGCCAATTACACATAACAGGTTGATACAATAATAAGTGGCATTTCACATCCCTACGGAAAAAAGGGATGATGTCACAAATGATTCTGGAGGGTCATAGGCTAAACAATGAAAAAGAGGTAATGTTTAGATATGAAAACCTAATGGCATAAGAAAATAAGTTCTAGCTGATTGGAATATTTTTTAAATGAAAGCATAAAATTTCTGTAAGAAAATATAAGTGAGTATTTATATAACTTACAAAAAGGAGAACTAATCAGAACATTGAAGACAGAAACCATAAAGGAAAATAGGTACATAAAAACTATAATTTTCTGAGCATCACCCAAAAAAACACTATAAAGAAAATCCATAGGTGTTGTTTGCCAGTACTGGAATCCTAAACAGGTTGTATCTTTAATATATAAAGTACCCTAGCAAACAAATAACAAAAAATTTAACACACTAGTAAGAGAATGAGCTAATTATTTGAATAGCTAAGTCACAAAAAACAGCCATGGCCAATAAACAGAAAAGGATGTCCAGCCTTGTTAGTCATGAAAGACATGCAAATTAATGAGAGATATCATTTTCATTGATCAACTTATTGACATACAAAGTGGATAAAGTTGGAGACTTGCATTGTTGGGTGTGTAAGTTGTTAAACCTTTTATGAGAGCCATTTCATAATACTCACCATAAGGCTTTAAAATGCCCTGCTTACCTGTTGACCCAGAAATACCACTTTTAAGAATTTATCCTAAGGAAATAAGCATGGGTATATTTTTGTCAGGTCTTAGCTACAGTGATGTTCCTTACAACAAGATATTAATCAGGAAAACTCTAAACATTGAGATTGTGAGAGGTGCTTGGGAGGATTTAGAACTGCTTTGAAATGGATGGGCAGAGCCTGTGTCCCTATTCCTGGGCCACACAGAACATCTAGTGCTCAAGTGACTGGCCAAGGGTCAGGTGAGGTGGGCATGTAAATGGCAGTGAGGCATTTGATGGTCTATTGTTTGGGTTTGTTTGGTTTGGTTTTTTTTCCATTTTGACGGAAGTTTTTCAGGTTTATATCTTTCAAATTTTTGTGAATTTGGGGCCAAATTTACAGTTTTGCTATTGAACATCTGCTTAGGTTTGGATAGTACTAGGGGACATAGTCACTTGCTTGTATTTCTAACTTGTGTTGGCCCTCGGATTATAATTGTACAAACAAAAATTGTAGGCTTCCTCTTCCTACTGCTCCACCCAGTTTTACATTTCAGAAGGGCCATCAAACTTGCAAATATTTTTCTGCAGACAACAGATGACGAAACAATTCTTTTTCTTTGGTGTGGGGGGCTGAATAATGGCCCCCAAAAATGTCCACATCCTAAGTCTCAAAATTTGCGAATATGTTGCCTTGCACAACAAAAGGTACTTTTTGAATTAATTAGATTAAGGATCTTGAAATGGGGAGATTTCCTGGATTATCTGGGTAGACCCATTGTAATCAAAAGGGCCCTTTTAAGAGGGAGACAGGAGAGTCACAGTCAGAGTAGGAGGTGAGACGAGGGAAACAGAGACAGGAGTAATACTGCTATGGAGCAAGGGTTCTGGCAGACTCTAGAAGCTGGAAAGGGCAAGGAAATAGATTCTCCCCTAGAATCTGTAGAAAGAACCAGCCCTGATAACACCTTGATTTCAGCCCCATAAGACTCATTTCAGACTTCAACCTACAGAACTGTAAAATGATAAAGTTGTGTAATTTTAAGACACTAAGTTTGTGGTAATTTGTTATCGCAGCAATAGAAACTAATACATTTGGAAAGGAGGGAAAAAATTAATACGTTGGGAAAAGATGGAAAAATCAAACTTATATCTGAGCCAGAGTTACGCGTTACTTGGTTCTGGGTGAGAAGTTGGGAGACCTGGATTCTGGTCACACCTTTGGGAGGTCACCTCTCTAGATCTCATTTTCTTCATCCCTAAGGTCTGTTTCTTGCTCTCAAACTTCCTTAAGCATGTTTTTACCACCTTTAGATACGTCATTGTTATGACCCTGATAAGTATGGGTGAGGCTGGTGAGCAGATTTTAGTTTATTTGTTTTGGATGCTGGCTACACTATTGTTAGCATTTTCCCTTCTGGTGTGTGTGCCTGGGTACGTGGCGTGTTCTCATATGGAGGATCCTGGAATACTGAAGTAAGTGCTATGACAGCAAGCGAAAACACACAGCCAGGTTAGAAGCCAATAGAACTACGACAAATGGCTGGCCCAGTGCAGCTGAGATAGGGCATGCAAGTTGCACAGAGCCTCCCATGGTGATCTGAGACCTTTCTACAAGGATTTCCCTCCTACTCAGACCCTTACTCCAAATCACTGCAGTTTTGCACATCTAGAATGAGAAGTTTGAGGTTCTACCCGTCCAGCAAGTCCCTGTAGTGGAATGGCCCGTGTGTCCACCATGATTTGTCCCACAGACCCACAGGATCTGCCCTGAGGGAAGGGGCTTGATTCAGTCTTCTCTTCTCACATGCTGTCGGTTCTCTGGCCCACAGTCAACGTTGCTAAAGAAAAACTGTTCAAAACATTAACAGTGAGAATTACCATGACACCACAGAGTGTGTTCATGTTTAATACCCTGCTCTGTGGGCATTTGGGGGTTTTATCATGTATGTTCTTTCCTCTACGTGTAAGCACAAGAACCCTATCAGTATCCATTACTATTTGAATTTGAATGTACTCAAGACAAATATATACTTACCATTTTCAAATTAGTGTTTGCACCTGTAAGGGATCAGGGCTACATTTAAAAAATGAGAATGAATTAGTCTTATAGCCATTGGGAACAAACTACTGTAGAGTTTTGTATTCACACCAGAAGTACAGCTGTTTTTATCAGGGAATGACATGAAAGGCACCTTTGTTTTTCAGGCCACGTTTGAAGCACAACTGGTGACTGAGAAATATGCAAGGGGGTCGTGGTTATAGCTTCTTATCCCAACATATGGAAAACTTGTGAAATGGATCTGGGGTTTTGAAGTTAAACATGAGAGTATGGAAAACCCCATTACACAGTATGTGAAAAAGTTGTGATATAGAGCTGGGGTTTTGAAGTTAAACAGGGAATATGGAAAACCCCTTTATACAGATTCAGTTCAGTAATCAAAAGGGATTTCAGGGAACATCAAGGTGAACAGAACAGCCTAGTGCAGTGAAAAAGGGAAAAGAGAGAATCCCAGGCTTAATCAGTCTTGGGTCCCGGCCATGGCTTTGGTCTCCAATCAGCAGAGCGACCTTGGGCAAGTCAGTTAACCTCTCGAACCTGTTTCCCTGCCTATTAAAGGGGGAAAAATAATACCTGCTTGTCTGGTGGCGGCGAGAAATACGAGTGATGGCTGACACATGCAGCCACACAGCTGTCCATGCCTGACCTCCAGAGATGTACCATCCAGTTGAGAAGGTGCCAGAGCCATGCTCACCTGACCACAGTCCAAGACAGAGCTCATTCATTCCTGCTCTTGGAACCTCTCCTGAACCCCACCTTGACCAGATGTGGAGGGGGAAGTGCCACATTCAGGGAGCCGCCGAGGCCCACGGTAGGCTGAGGAAGACTCCACTCAGGAGGTGTACAAACTCTGTCGCTCTTTTCCTTCTTAAGCCCTTACTATGTTGAGCTCCAGCATATTGTCTGTGGTCTTGCCTCATTTCCTCTCATCCTTCATAATACCTTTTTCTCTCCTTTGTATTTGTCACTGTAAACTGGAGTGTGCGTACTAATGTCCCCCAGGTGTAAGACCCTGTGAAGGTAGGGCATGACTTGCTCATGGTTTTTCTCTTCTGTAGTAAGTTTGCCTGCACAGGTAAAGAGCTTAGTCAGTATTTGGTGGAAAAAAAAGAAAACTAGACTTGAAGGTCTTAGCTACAAGACGCTGGAGGTGTACCTTGATGCAACCCATTTCCCGGGCTTGGTGAATTTTGAATCCGTGCCATGCAGACTGGTGCCCAGGGAATTCCCGAGGGATGAAGGTAGGGAACCAACAGAGTCCTGGTGTCTTCCACACAGCAGGGAAGACGTATGGGGGCCTTTTCATGGGGGGGTTGGAGGAGAGAAAGAGCACCTTTCACTCATCAGAAAAGAGCCCTTCTGAGGAGGAAGGTGGTGCCAAGAGTCACATGCATGAGGCCCTGTCATGCCATTGTCTCCAGGAAAGGGGCCTGGCTGGAGGGACAGGGTAAGTGGGAGACTTTTCACCAAGTACACTTCTGTTCCTTTGGAATTTTCAGGAAGATAGAGAATGAATGTTTTTAAAAGCCAAGCCAGTTCACAATCCAAGAAGACTTTTGGAAGCAGAGGTGGGCTAGGTGGCACCCACCAGAGGACAGCAGGTCTCCCTTGCATATGTGTGGTGAAGTGACTTCTGGATTGTAACAAGCTGAAAGCATGGTTTGGGTCTGGAGGGTTGCTGGTCCCCTGCACACTGCAGAACTGAAAGCCCCTGGCCCTGGCCAACCTTCTGACACCTCACTGTCATCCTCCTGCACGTGGGTTTGTCCTAGGGGGCCGCATGCCAGCACCATTCCTGACACTGTGTACCTGGGGGCCAAATAGCCTGAGAGAAGCCCCATACAGCAGTTCAGTCCTTGTCCTTCCAGAACTTAGTGGATTTCTGATGGGGCCATGGGAGCTAACAGTGCCTTCTTTAGGAGTTAAATTAAAGGTAGATGGGTAGGTGTGTGAACTCTGTGCTGCCCCTGGGCTTAGAAGTCTGAATACTGACAGTTTTTTCCACTGTCGGTTCCCACTGAATATGGTCGTTTTATGTGAAAGCTGATATGACTGGGGAAACTGGAGCCAGGAGTCACTTGCTATTTTCCTGAGTCACTTTTATGAATGGCATGAATTGAAAGGAAATGTGCTAACTGGTAACAGACATGTCTACATGTTGTTGTGTTGGCTTGCTCTAGGACGAGATAAATGTGCAAAGCACGCGAAGCACCTTAAGCCTAGACCCAGCTTTGGGGCTGACGTCCTGCCTAGGTGACTGGAACGTTAAGGCAGATGTCTTTTCATAGCTCACCTATGAATTTAAAGCAAAATAAGGCAGGAAGTCAGAGAGAGACCAATTCATACCCCCTTGATTATTTACTCAGCATGACGCTGAAAGACATTTGTGTTTTTTGGAAGTTCTGTTCCCTGGCAGTGAAATAAAACCTTCTTTCTTGGCTAGAAAGATTGATGTCCAACTACATTAAAGGAGTGTGTGAGTAAAAGGAAACTCTGTATTCTGCAAGGGAACACAAGAACATCCACTATACTTACTTAACCATAGTGCAAAGGGCATTATCAGACCTGAAATTTGCAATGCAGAAATAAAATTGTTCTAATAAGACTGGAAACACAAAAATATTCCTGCTCGCCATGGTTTGAAAATTGTTATGTGAGGGGTTCTTTTATTAGTCACAAGGTGAGAATAAGATGCAAAAGAGGAATTGTTATCTTCTAACTTCACTGGAGAGTATGCTTCAAACTTGTTTTTATTTTTCTCTTCTTTAAGTACATCATTTATTGACACTACATGGTAAAGGCACATCAAATTGGTGGTTATGTGTTCAGTTTCTTTTCCATGTACTTTACCTAGTTGTTTGCAAAGCTTTCTGCCATTCGTTTACAGTCCAGGAAGGAATTTCTTAATTTTTTTTCTTATAATCTACTTATATGTATACTAGCCCAGTGGTTCTCAAACTTTGCTGCCTGTTAGAATCACCTGGGGGAGTCTTTAAAAATCCCATTGTCCCAGCTGCACCCCAGAGCAGTGAAATCGCCATCTCTGGGAACGGACCCAGGCATGGCTACTTTTCCAAGGTGATTCCAACATATAGCGAGACTGAAAGTGTGGTACCAGGGCTATGCCGCCATGGGTCCACAACACTTTGGTGGGGGCGTGGGGGAAGGTTCTATTTAAGATGCAGATTCTGGTTCAGCAGCTCTGGGGTGGGGCCTGACATTCTGCATTTCTAACCAGCTCGTGGGCAGTGCCCATACTGCCGGTCTGTGGGGCAGCAAGGTCCTAGACAACAGAAGAGAGCCTAGAGCTAGACGCCAGATTGTTGAGAGGGTGATTATAAAATGCTGCTCGGGTTCTCACTTATCCCTTGACTGCTCTCCCCTGCTATGTATACAAACAGCAAAGCCACCAGTTCTTTATCTTCCTTTTCCTGCAAGGTTTTTTTTAAATTATTATTATTATTTGTAAACCCCAAAGGAAAAGCCTCTGTTTCCCAGACATTGCCTGATGGTTTTCTTGTCCTGGAGAACACCAGTCACCACAAGGTAGATATTGGGGTCCTTCAACCTTGAGTGGGTGGCCGGGTACCACAGTCTACAGTGTGGCACCCAGTGTTCCCTGCTCTGGCAGCTCTCCCGGTTGTGGGAACATTCCCCAGGCAGCCCAGGGAACCCTGGTCTCATGCTTGTCTGGTAGGGAGGAGAGATTTTAGTAAACACGGCGTGGGAAGAGGAATGAAATGGTCAGAGAATGAGGTTAAGGACTGGGTGTGTGAAACGCCAGGTTGAGCGAGGCCAGGGTGCCTGGGAGCAGCATTCCAACGCCCACCTCTCAGACTGCGGCTGGGGACCATGCTTACCTGCCCAGGAGGCGGGCGAGCAGCATGGTGCCGGCAGCTCACCCGCCCTGGCCTCTAGGCGTGGCCCCAGGGACACAGCCTGTCTGGGCCTCACTCTGGGCCTGGGTGTGGAGGGGCGGCACCTGCCTGTGCCTCCCATTCCCAGCACTCTGCAAAAGGTCTCCATGCCTCAACCTGTCTCCTGGGCCAGCAGAGATCATCTGCTCCGTGGCCCCCATAACCCTCCCAACTCCTGGAAAGGTGATTCAAGGCCAAGGCCCCCATGTTAATTTACCTGGATTATTTGACCATCTTTGGGCCCAGGAAATCTTAGGACTGAGCTGGGCTTTCTGGACTAAGTCCTGTCTGTGCAGAGTGGGTAGATTCTGAAGAACTGCTGCCCGAGACTGAGCTGAAAGAAACAGACATGTGAAATCTGTCTTAAATTCTGTCTCCCTGCATTGCCGCTCTCTAGTCAAAAATGGACCCTGGCTCCCACACTAGGGTTGCATCAGATCTTACCTGCCTTCCCCTGTTTGCACCCGAGCCACCTGCACCTCTGTACCTTTGCACATACATGCTGCATTGGGAGACTGGTTCCACATATTTGCTATGCCTTTCGAAGTCCCACATTCAAGCTCACCTCCTCCAACAAGCTTTTCCAGATTAAACTAGCTGCATTTAAACAATCATGCCTGTATTCTTTACTTCTTCAACATCTAAGCATACCATTAATAATAGACATTATGTTATAATTTCTAGGAGACTCTATCCTGCTCAAAGGCCTCTCCCATCTACCATCTCACTTTTGGGAGAATCAGAATCTTAATATGAAAAGGAATCTTGGCTATATAGAGGACTCCCATTTTATAGAGAAGTAAACTGAGACCCAGGGAAGGGAGTGACATGTCCAAAGTCATCAAGAGTGGTGTCCTAGCCTCGACTACTAGGACTCAGGCTGCCAACTCAGAGTGTTTTATGTTGCCGTCCTTCCAGTCCTGGTACACCCTTGCAGCCTCCAGTGCACACTGTTGCAGGAGGCCGGAGGGTCTAGAGGCCTTGTAGATCCTATCAGGGACGGTTAACACTAAACCAAGGATATTATACATGGAAATAATAAACCCAGCGATAGTTGTTGTGTGCAAAACTTCCATGGAACTTTACTGCAGGCTGCACAAAGCAGAACTGAATAAATGGAAAAGCATAACATGTTTGTGAGTAGGAAAACTTTGTACTTATATGAGCCAGTTATCTGTAAGCTAATTTATTATGTCAGTCACCAAAAGATTTGGGGATGGGGAAAGGAATTTGTGAATGATTCTAAAGTTTATCTGAGAAAAATAAACAGATGAGACAGTCTTACTGTTTTGTAAAATGAGCGGTGGGGGAAAGGAAGGATGACAGATCTGTACTGCCAAATATTAAACCATATTATGAGGTTACAATAAATAAAATGGTTTGATACTGGTGCAGAAATAGACAGAATCTTAATGGAACTAAATAAAAAGACCACAAAACAAGTACTCTGTGTATGATGAAGATAACATTTCAAATCAATAGGGAAATAATGTACTGTTTAATAAGTGGTGCTGAGAAAATTGATTGGCTGTTTAGAAAATAATAAGGTACACACTATATACTAAAGTGAATTATAGATGGTTTAAAATTCAATATAAACAATGGAATAGTAGAAGGAAACATAAGTAAACATTTATATAACCTTAAGGAAGGGAAGGCCTCTAATCATAATGTCAAGGTGATTTTTGCATAAACAAAATGAAGACACAAATCACAAAGTATTATTTATACATTTATACATTTATGTGTGTGTGTGTATATATATATATATTACAGGGTACTGAGTTATTATTCTTAGTATTTTAAAGAGCTCTTAAAAATAAACAGGAAAGAATGTGTCAGTAGAAAAATGGCAAAAGATATAAAGAGATAATTAGCCAAAGTTGAAATATAAATGCTCATAATCATATGAAAAAACATTCAACACCATAAGTAATTTAAAAAATGCAAATTAATATGAGATTCCCATATACCTCCATTAAACTGACAAGGAGGGAAATGAAAGATAATATCCAGTGTTGGGAAGGATATGAAAAACATTTATCTCTTCCTTAGGGTAGTGTAAGTTGTTAGAAATGTCCTGAAATGCAGCTTCATCTTCTCAGAGGTCTTAGAAAGAGCATTCCTTTGTCACACAAATTCTGCTCCCAGGAAAATAATCATAAATGTGCAGGAATAAAGATCTAAGTAAAAAGACATTCAGTTCTGCTTTATTTATAAGAGTGAGATATTGAGAAGCTATGACAACGTCCAACAAGAGGAGATTGGCTAAAGAAAATATCAGTGGAAAACTCCAGCCATTGAAGATTAGCTTGTACAACAATCCTTACTGTGTCGGGGCAGTGCTCATGGTAGTATACAGCAGGGCATAAAATGCGGCAGAGTAAAGGCACAGAATAAAGACAAAGGTTATACTCCAAAGAGCTTTAAGCAGGGGCTGTTCTGAGCCATGGGCCTACAGGCGACCTTGGCTTTAGTTTGCTCTTGCTTTTCTGTTCTCTCAGGTTTTCTGCCTTGAACATATGTTGCTTCTGCCATTTCAAAAATTATTAAAATAAGGAAAAAAAAAAGACAGGAGATACAGTTGTAAGAATCTGGGTGCCATTTACTCAGATGTTTTTGAGAGACCCCTTAGGCACTTGTGGTCCCGCCGGGAGGAGTTCTCCCAGGGATACCCAAACAAGGATCAAAGGAGAAGCAGCCTGCCCTCGCCCCTGGGTCCTCCTGCCCTCACGGGCTGGTGTGCAATAGATTTGAACACTCATTTTTTTCACTATCCAGGTCCAAAGAGGACATTTTTGCTAGGTTGTCTGGAGGCAAAATAGAGACTTTCTCCATTTTTAGGACGTATCACAGAAGTAGGTACACGCAGAAAAGATCCAGGAGGAGGCAGAAGGCAGTGACACTCTGGCTGGGCAGAAAAGGAAAAGTATATTCAGGGCACATCAATTAAAAGACTTGCTGTGTGAGCTTTTGCCTTTCAACTACCCATCATTTGACACCTGGGAGAGCAGAAAACCCCACAGGTCCTCAATTCCAGGAGGAGGCAGTATGGTTGTGAATTGTGGCTTCTTGTTAAAGGGATGGTGGTGACCCTGATGCTGCTAATTCGTAGTTATCTGGTTTTTCTTAACCTTCCAAGACATGATGGAGAATGGCCGACACAGCCAGCCACCAAAATGGAGTTGTTGCCTATATAAACATTATACATATATATGACCATGGCCTATAAAGATTCCAGCAAGAAATGGACAACAACATGTAACAGGAAAGTAAGTACATGTTTGGCCAGAGAGCCACCTCACTGATCAGTACATCCTTAAACAGAAATGTGAGGAGAGAAACTATTTAGCCAGGTGCTTTGGAGAGCGTGGCAGGTGTAGTTTGAAAACTAAGCAGCACGCGGCCCTTCGAATTGATTCTTAGTTCTCGGTTACAATACTGAATTTATTTTTAAATTTCACAAAGCATGAAAGGGGACCATGAAGTTGAATGTATCAGTTTAGGAAGGGAGACCTTGAGTTAAGGAAGAACAGTGACGATGCAAAACACAGCATTACTGTAAGCCATATGTAAGACTTAGCATTCACTTTGAGGGCAGCATATAGATTAAACTGACATTTTTAATCCTGTTTATGCCCTGTGGGCTTTTTAGGGAAATGTTTTTGAAAACCTGAAATAAATGATGAGTCCAGTGAGCTGAATAGGTGATTCCAAGATGTTGTGGGCTTTGGAGCCTTGGTGGGAAGGAACATCACTGGAATAAGTCACTGGGAGAACATGCCTTGTAATGGGCCACATCAACTAGGGTTGTTTGGTTGCAGCAATCAACTCTGGTTAACGTAAATAAAAGCAACTTCAGTTGGGAGCCCACACAATCAGCAACGAGGTGGAGAATCATATTTGGAAATGAACAGTAAACAAGGTGGCTCCAGGGAGCCAGGAGTCGGGAATTACAGAGCCCACCTCAAAACCGGAACTGGGGTCAACATGCCACAGTTATAATGCATGAACTCCACCTGCATTATCTCTTTGTCTTCTCAAGATTCAAATTCTAGGGAAAAAGGATATAAGGGAGAATAGGGCATCTGATTGGGGCCATAAAACAGTGTCAACCCATGATGCAAAAGGCAGTTCCCCAAGAGAAGATCTGGGTGCCCTTAGGAAGCAGAGAAATGTTTGCCCGGCAGCCCCAAATGGTTACACACAAGCTCAACGGAGACATGGATGTTTGATTCAAGAGAAAAAGGAGGAAATACCAAAAGTCATATCATCATGGATCAAGTCTGTGGGTAGATGGTTTATCCCCATAATTAATGCTGTCTGGAGGCTGATTACAAAGCAGTCATAAGAATAGAATGCGGTTTGACTTCAGATTGGTACATTTTCTAGGAATCTCTGCGTGCTGCAGATTGAACATCTGAAAAATTCTTTACATACCTGTTGACTGTAGTGTTACTCAGAAGGCAGAGGGCAACAAGGACACCTGCTTCTTTGAATGCAGTCCTGATCAGAAAGGACAGTAGGTTGATATCTATATGTGTTTACAGTTTTTAACAGTGAAAGAAGGAAATGCTGGACACAGTTCAACTTCAGGAAAGCAGAATCTACAAAAACTCAGAGAAGCACCAGGCAGGGTCCCATGAGTAGGACTCTAAAAAGGAATAAGGCCTGGGGAGGTTCAAAGGCTCATAGTGGTTCCAAGCTTATAGCCAGAAGGTGCATGAGAAAGACACAGAGTACACATTTAATGAAGAGCCAAGTGCGTCTGCAGAGGGAGTTCTCTGCTGTATGTTCCAGAAGCTGTGCAGAGAAGATCAAAAGAAAGACATGTCCCACGAGATCTGACAAGAGATGGTACTGAGTGACACTTTGTTCGGTGAACAAGCATGTTGGCGCTCCTGGGTGGCAGGTGTTTACAAGAACGTCAGGAAAACTGAAGGCCAGAAGAAACTGAGGATTGCCCACATGGCTATTGTCCACACACAAAAAGGGACTTTTTAAAGCTATGTTTGAGAACAGATATGTAAAAAAGGAAGGAATAAATCCATTCATTGGGGTAGGTGGAATAAGATTAGTGCAGAACCAGAAAAACACTACTACTGACTATAATTCTGTTTTCATACTTCCTGTCAAAGAGAAGGATATTCAAACTAGAGAAGATAAAACAAACATAGTAAATAAGAGAAGAGCGAGCAAGAATCCTAGTAAAAATGACCAAATGCCATAGATGAATTTCTTTTCAAAAGTATGGATGAGTTATACCTCAGTATACTGAGGAAAGTTGTAGCAAAAATCATTCCATGCATGTTGGTAATTTTTAAGAAATAGTAGCAATGTAAAAATTGCTCAGAGGGTAGAAAAAGACAAATGGGCTTCTTATTCTAAGTAAGTAAAAACACCTGAAGACTCTGTAGACTATAGAGGATAAAACCTGATGATTCTCCCAGGAAAAACTCTAGACCAATTATTACAGATAAGGAATGAATACTTGGGCCCCTGAATGAATCCATCAGAAATGAGTCCCAGTAGACTAACTTTATTTCATTTGTTAGCATTTCAGGACTGATGAGGGAAATGCTGCCAGTGTATGCTATCAAGATAATACAGTTTTATTTCACTAAGGTACATGCAAAATCAAATAATTCAGTAGGACAAAATGGAGAAATGTGAGTTAAAAGGGTGGCTGGTCAGTGAGATGGAACAAAGACCTCCTTAAATGAATGCATCCCCAGGCATACCCTACGTGGATTTACCTGTGAGCTTTTGGGAAGGGCACGAAGTTTTTAACCAGAGCATCCCCAGAAAATGTTCACTGATGTATTCATATTAACCAGGGAGGGGGCATCTAGGACGTACCAGAAGGGTTTGTCCTCCTTTTGAGAGTTTTATGATCAAATTGAAAACAGACATATAAGGTAAATTTATCAAATTTAGAAGTGATAACAAAGCCCAGAACGATAGCTTGAAGTGTTGGAAGAGTGAAGAGAAAGAAATGAGCTACAACTATGGATCAAAGCCAATCAACCAAGTTAAACTGAACAGTAATACACTTAATGTTGTTTACATTAAGAATAATGACTTAATTAGGAAAGATATGAGGCCAGGAGGATATGAGGCTAAGTTTGACAGCAGTTTAGGCACAGAAAAGCTAGAGGCCTTAGTTGACCACAAGATTATATAATCCAACAGCATTCCAGGTCTACTAGCAAAATTGATGGAGAATTAAGTTTTACTAGTGTAGAAATCAATCATGAAAGACGATATTCCTACTGTACCCTCTTCCCATAGTCCAGAGCTTTAGAGTATGAACTTTGGGGTCACACTGCCTGTTTTTGAATTTCTCCCATCTCCTTCTAGCTCCGTGCCTTCCAGCAAGGCCCAAGGCTCTCTAAACCTTTTTCCTCATCTATAAAATGAGCAGGATAAAAGAACTATGTCACAGGGCTTTTATAAGAAGTAATCTAGATGGTACTTGTAAAACTCAGCCCCGAGCCCCATACCTAAAACATTTGGTAGAAGTTTTTGTTACTGTTGCTGTCATTGTTACTCTGTGGGGGACTATTTTAAAGGCACTAAAAACAGAATCTATCCTGAGGAAAAAAGTTTACAGACTTAAAGAGCATTTATAGGAACTTGGACTGTATATTCATTGTTTATTGCACATAAAAAATCACTTCAAAAATTACCAGCTTAACTCAATAAACATTTATTTCACACAGGTCTGAGAGTCAGGAATCTAGAGGCTGCTTAGCCGGGAGGGTCTGCTGAGTGTCTCTGCAGAGGTTGCTGTCAAGATGTTGTTGGGGTTTCACAGTCATCTGAAGGCTTGACTGGGGGCTGGATAATGGCTCCCTCATGTCACTTTTGACCAGAAGCCTCAGTTTCTTGCCACATGGACCTCTCCATTGGGGATCCTGGTGACCTGGCAACTGAGAGGAAGCAATCCAGGAGAGGCAGAGCACGGCTGATGCTACAGGCCTTTGTGACCTAAGCTCCCAGGTCACATACCATCCATATTCTGCCTGCCATGCAGACCAATATGGTGTGGGAGAGGACGCCACAAGGCCACGGATACCAGGGGGTGGGGGTCACTGGGAGCAGTCTTGGAGGCTGGCTGTTACAGGGAGTTTGTCACCACAAAGACTCAGAGATTTGCCGGCTGACTGCAGATACTTGAGAGGACAGTTGTGTAGATGAGGACGACTTACTTGGTGTGGCTTCCAAGGATAGAATTCAAACCAGTTGGCAGAGGTTTCTTTAGAGCTTCATCTATATTATTATATTTTGATGGAAAAGAAATGTTTCATCAAACTATAAGGTTCCTGAACCATTATGGCTTAGAGAAACTGTTAAGGGGTAAAATGACCTTGGTATTTCTGGAATCCTCTAACATTTCTCCTTTTAAGGACAAAGAACCAACATGGTTGGTTTATACCTAGCCCGTGAAGTTTAAACCAGGACCTCCCAACTTTTTACAAGGCAAAGGCTTACCTCACGGAAAGGTCAGGAACAATGGCCCTGGAGTTTTTCTCACTGGCTGCCATCTGGTAGACCCTGAAGAGAAGAATGAAGTGAAGCTCTAGGAGACAGTGGCCAGTGGCCAGGTAATGCTCAGACATCCACCAGGGGAACCCTATCTACTCTCTGAACATGCAGAAGAGCTTGCTGACAGTTTGCTGGGGATTCCCATAGAGAGAACTGAGAATGCACTCATTTGTTAAATGGCCTCCAGAAGAAATGTTCTAAATATTTGGTGGGGGTGGTGAGGTACTGTTAAATTGGCCACCCTGTGTGCACAAAATGTAGAAAGTGTCTATAGGAAAACGAAGGGAGACTTGACCATACCACTTTTGTTCTTCCTTTCTCTCATCTGCCCTTGGTTGCTCACTGAAATGAGTGATCTGTAGAATATGAAACTATTTCCAATCTTGTATCAGGAACTAGGAGCCCTGAAGAATTTCTGCCACTGAATGTTAAGATGGAGTCATTCAGCCTCCGTGCAGCAACCACTCCTCCAGGAGGTGAGGGGATTGTCATAAGCAGATTCACACCAACAGCCCAACCTTCGGAGGCCAGGGTATAAGGGTAAGGGCAGGCATGTGGCCATGGGCTGGGGGAGGTCCGTCTGGAACGTATCAGTGCCTCAGGGACAGTCACCACCAGGGCCTTGCTGAGTGGTGAACCCCGCTCTCACTCCCGGCATGGCACACAGATGCCTGGCAAACAGGGAAGAAAAAAAACTTCTTGCCCAAAGATAAAACCCCCTGTTATACTTGCTCTGTCTCCTGCTCTACCAGATTCCTCAGATATCTAAAGCCAGTACATTTCAACATGCTCTTTTACCTTTATCTGGGCCCAAAATATTGAACAGGACCACACAGTCTCTGACAGAACCTATCTTAACTCCCTCATACTCAACAAAGTACATCTTTGTAAAGATGATGGTGAAAGAAATTACTGGCCATATGAAAAGATTCATTATATGAGAAGAACATTCTTAAGGAATTTTGATGACTATCTATACTCCTCAGAAATGGGAGAAGATATCTGGATGATCTCTAATTTGTGTCTCCAAGACTGAAGCTGACATTGCCCCTGTGAAACCACAGCAGGGAGCTGTAAGTGAGAAACAGCTGCATGCACCCCCGTGTTCATGTAATATTTACAAATAGTCAAGACATGGAAAAAACCTAAGTGTCCATCAATAGATGAATAGATAGTATATGGACATGTACAATGGAATATTATTCAGCCATAAAAAATAATGAAATCTTGCCATTTGTGATAACATGGGTGGACCGTGAGGAGATTATGCTAAGTGAAATAAGTCAGAGAAAACCAAATACCGGATGATCTTACTTATATGTGGACTCTAAAAAATTTTTTTAATTAAAAAAAAGTTCATAGATACAGAGAACAGATTGGTGGTTGCCAAAGGAGGGGTTAGGAAGGTGGGAAAAATGGGTGAAGAGAGTCAAAAGGTACACACTTTCAGCTATATAATGTGCAACATGGCCACTATAGTTAATAATACGGTATATTTGAGAGTGCTAAGAGAGTAAATATTAAAAGTTCTCAACACAAGAAAATAATCTGGAACTATGTATGGTGATGAATGTTAACTAGAGATACTGTGATGATCATTTCACAATATGTACAAATATCAAATCATGTTATACAGCTGAAACTATGTCAATTACACCTCAATTTAAAAAGAAAAAGAAAATAGTGTTCCCCTAGTCAAATTATACTGTGTATGAAAGCTAAGAGAAGTTGGTATAGAAATCTGAAATATATTCAGACTGTCAAGTATCAAAAAAAAGAACCAGTAGCAAGGAAATGAAAAAGGATGACAACCAATTTTGAATTCACAGTGGATCAATGAGCAACAGATTGGATATTACAGTAAATCAAGTCAGTGAAATATTTTTTAATGACCTGGGAAACTCCTCCCAGAGCTCAGAACGCAAAACAAAATGAAAAGGAAAGTGAATTCTGATCAACAGAACTAGATGATTCAATATACAGAATAATAATTCCATAAGAAGAAAAGAAAGCCAACTAAGGTTGACATAATCCTCAAAGAAATAACTAAAGAGAACTTTCTTAAGCTGAAAGAGACTTAACAAGTTTGCATTACAAAGTGAATGAAAAGAAATGGTAGGAGGCCTTATGGGATCAACAGACTCTGACTCAAGTTGTCATTGATACACAAGGCCATGAACTTGGATGGGAACACAGAAAGATGGTATTTCATTACCTCGACATACCCCCTCACATGCCTACCCTGGAAAAAATGTTCAAAGACCCTCTTCAGCTAGATAACTATCTCACGATAAGCCCAAACCAGTGATCAGGTGTGTCCAAGTGACTGTTGTCAATTTAGTTATACTGGTACAGATGTCAAAATCAATTATTAAAATAGAAGTTACATATAAAATAATGTAATAGGGACATGAAATCAAAACATGGTAATGACCAACTGGGGATGAGGAGGAGGAAATAAAAGTATGCTAAATTTCTTATCTAACAGAACATCGGATTTCATTCTTCAGGTTGATAAGAGTAAATAAGTCAATTTTTTTAATTTTAAAGACAACCATCAATAGATCAAAAAGAGACTATGCATATTCTAAATCAGTACGAGGAAAAGAGGTCAAAGAACCATAATCATTTATGCAAAGGACAAAAAAAGGAAAATCCTGGAAATAATAAGCATTTATAATATGCTCTGTAAAAACAGTGCCTATTCCTCAGTGAGCGATGGCAAGTAATTTTCTTAGGATTTTTGTATTGTCTGAAATTTCTACAATGAGCACATATTACCTTTTAAATGACAAGCTAGAAAACTCTTTGTGGGGCTGTTGTGCAAGTTGTTTCATATGGAACACACTGCGTAACACTAATGGGTGGATGAAAAGCCCCCAAAGATAATGATGAGATATTATCAAGATATTCTGGGTCAGGAGTTCATGTATTTTTGTTTCAATCATATTGATTTGTGATTTTGCAACTGATAAGATAGGAGATATGGAGAAATTAGAGGGCACTTTCCTGTATTAGGCAGACTGAAGTTCGAGTAGCTACAGTGCCGTCTTGGGATATTTGCCTGGAGGGTCTTGTAACCCCAGTAAGTTCACCTCAGCTGGGCCCTGCCAGCTGTCAATTGTAGCAGCAGTGCTTTAAACTTTGTTCGGTTGCCAAATCCCTTTCCCTCCTGGGCACAGACACACGCGCACACACGCGCACACACACGCACACACACACACACGCACACACGCACGCACGCACGCACGCACACACACACACGCACACACACACACACTCACCTTCTCATACTTGCAGAAGCAGCCTTTGCCCCACCCTTACTTTGCTCAGTTACAAGTGCTGATCTCATAGACACTCAGAGCAAGGACAGGTCATTCCTGGCCACCAAAGGACTGTTACCACCCCTGCAGAGGTCAACGAGGGATGGCCTGACTCCTCTAAGTTAGAGAATGGACAGGGCATACCTTAAGCTGAAGGGCAAGAGTTTCAAAGTGGAGGCCTTCAGATTCTAACTGCAAGACATGTTGGTGTTTGGACGAGGTTCCCAGAATGGATGATGGAAGAGGGGGAGAAAAGGATATGATTTATATGAGGATTTCTTCCTCATCATAAATTCAGCAACCAGCCCCCAAACATTGTTCAGACATCAGGCTTGGCATTAGAGTAACACTCGATGCGGCAACAGATAAGCCTGAATGCTGTTTATTTCCTGCTCATGTGAAAGTCTGTGCAGGTGTTCCTGGTCTTGCAGACTTCGTTCCGTGCAATTATTCAAGGACCCAGGCTCTTTTCATTCTGTGAATTCTCCCTCCTCCATGCCCTTGGAGGAGTTCTCTCCACTGAGCCATAGCTAAGGAAGGGAAAAGGGACATCTCACCAGGAAGGCTTTTATGGACCAAACCTGGGAGTGTCCCATATGACTTCTGTTCACATCCGTTGGCCATAATGTCATCACATGGTACACCTACCTGCAAGAGAAGCTGGGAAATGTAGTGTGTGTGCGTGCCCAGGAGGGAAAGGAACTAGGGTTTGGGGAAACTTGTAGGAGTCTCTGCCCCAGACTTCTTCTCATTCCCTGCCTCCTTCATAGATTGGTTTCCCTGCCTGGCCTCTATCAGTTAAAAAAAAGAACATGAGTGTAATGGTTGGAAATGGAGTGGGTCACATAGGCCGTGTTCTTTCTGGATTTTATTGTTTATAGTGGGAATGTGTGAGGTTTCTGTGCCTAGAGGCCAAGCCTGAGGTCAGCTCTTACTAAACATCTTTCATCTGAGCATTCTGTCTTCCCTAAGTATTTATTTTGTGTCTCCCTCCTCTTTATCCCCCTTTTAATGATAAAACACAAGACAATAACATGATTTATCTTATGCAGATTCAAATCTAGATTCCTAAAGGCCAGTCTAATATAAAACTACCCTTTTTTTATTCAAGTACTGGCTTCAAGTGTACAACACAGTGTTTCAACAGTTACACATATTATTAAATTCTCACCCCAACTAGTGCAGTTACTATCAACATAGAATGATGTTACAGAACCATTGGCTATATTCTCCATGCTGCCCTACCATTCCCATGACCAACTTACATTAAATATGACTGAGATTTTTGTGCCCCTTTATCCCCTTGACCTTCCCCACCCACCCACCCCAACCCCTTGTCTTAACCACCAGTCACCTCAGTGTCTTTGGGTCTACTGCTGTTTTATTCATTTTGTTTTGTTTTTAGATTCCACAAATAAGTGAAATCATATGGTATTTGTCTTTTTCCGCCTGGTTTATTTCACTGAACATAATACCCTCTAGGTCCAATCATGTTGTAACAAATGGCAGGATATCTTTATTCCTTATGGCTGAATAATATTCCATTGTGCATATGTACCACATCTTCTTTATCTATTCATCTACTGATGGACACTTAGGTTGCTTCCATATCTTGGCTAGTAAATAATGCAGCAATAAACATAGGGGTGCATATATCTTTTTGAATCATGGATTTTGTTTTCTTTGGGTAAATTACTAGAAGTGGAATTACTGGGTCATATGGTATTTCTATTTTTAGTAAAACTAAAGTTTTATCTGTGATAAAAACAATAAAAAAATAAAAATTAGACTTTAATTATCTTCATAATGTAGAGTTTTAAATAATGTTTATTTTCAAACTCTAAAATGTTTATTTTATAAAACTTGGAAAATTATAAAAGAGAAAATCATTGCCCACAGCCCATTACTCTCTTACCATCTCAGTGTCTTCCTTCAGGAACATAATCTTGACTGAAGGGCTTTTATCTAAGGGCCACCCAAAATCATCACTACAACACCCAGGTGGAAAAGGAAAAGTCATATTTTTGTCATGGGACAAAGTCCCAGCCACAAATTCATATCTATACTTAAGGCTGTTAAGCTTTGCCTTTAATCTCTGGATGCCTCAGTTTCCTCACTTAAAATGAGGAGTAGCCTTCATCCACTCAGACGGCATCTGCAAACTGTAAATGAAAAAGGCATCTGTCAAAAGTTAAGAGAGCATAGAATGTTCTATAAAATGATCTTCCTGGTGGTGCTTACGTGTACTCATTGTGGAGGGTTAGAAGGGATTATAGTTCAAAGACTCAACAAGAAGCGTTTTTTCCTAAGGGTGGATTGAGGGTTTCCTGCCAACCACTTCGCCTAACAATTTTGATATTAGTCAAGAGGAGAACAGAGCCACACAGAGACTGTGAAGCCAGGTAGCCCTGGGCTCCAACGGGGCTGTTCCCCCAACAGAGCCAAGACAGAATTCCCCATCCGGCAGGGCTCAGCTCTAGTTCCCAGGGCTGTTCACGTTTTGGCTCAAAGCTGGCTGAAGAGAGCCAAACACAGATATCCTCATTGACTTTGTAAATGGAAATCTGAAGTATTTTCAAAATGCTGGTTGACACCTAAGAGGATGTAATTAGGATAAAGGGCTTTCTGGTTTGAAGATATGAAATAAAGAAATGATCTATCTCTTTGAAATCAAATTATTAAATAATAAGAGAGAAGGGAGGTTTGGCTCTTCAAAGCAAAATCATGACCTGCAATTTTCTTAATTGGCTTTTTGCATAAAGTTACTGGGGCAAGGTACAGCAAGAAGAAGCACGCTGGGGGCCGGGGAACGCAGTGGTGAGGAGGAAGAGGGAGGGGATTGTCAGTGTCTGGTGCATTTCCCTTTCACTTCAACCTCATTTTCAGAAGGGATCTGGAATGCAGTTCAGGGCTGCTGAGGGCATCTCACACAGGCCTCTCCCCTCCCCATGCCCTCTGGGGAGGGGCCTACATTCCTGGTGCAGACTGGGTGCAGGTAAAGGGCCAAGCTGAAATATGTGCGCTGTGCATCTTTACATGAGTATGTGCAGACTCTGGTTTTAGCCCCTACTTCACATGATTTCACTGAGATTGTATTTTAGATTCCTAAAGCCTCTTTGCTAATTAAAGTCATTTTGCCTTGGAACTTTTAGCTCTTTTAATTCTAAAAAAAGCCCTGAGAAGTTCATGGTAATACTTGATTTATTTACTCTTCAAGTGACTTAGCTACAGAAGGTGCCCATAAGGATTCTTATCCCTCAACTCATGCCCTCCCTCCTCCTCCCTCTCTCTCTCTCTCTCTGTCTCTCTCTCTCTCACACACACACACACACACACTCATGCACACATGCATGCACGCACAAACCCTCTGAAGTGACAGTATGTTACATTAGAAAGAGCAAGAGCTTTAGAGACAGCCAACCACGGGTTGCTGTTTTGTCTCTGCCATTTACTAACTTAGCAACATGGGTCAATGTTAACCTCCCTCAGCCTCCCTTTCTTCATCTATAAGACCAAGATAATAATGACTATCTCACAGGATTTTTGTGAGGATTAAATGGAATTCTCTGTATAAAATGCTGGGCATACATAAGAAAGAAACAAATCCTACCATTTGCAACAACATGGATGGAGCTGGAGAATATTATGCTCAGTGAAATAAGCCAGGCGGAGAAAGACAAGTGCCAAATGATTTCCCTCATTTGTGGAGTATAACAACGAAGCAAAACTGAAAGAACAAAATAGCAGCAGACGCAGAGATTCCAAGAAGGGACTAGTGGTTACCAAAGGGAAGGGGTGTGGGAGGGTGGGTGGGGAGGGTGGGAGAAGGGGATTGAGGGGTATTATGTTTAGTACACATGGTGTGGGGGATCACGGGGAAAACAGTGTAGCACAGAGAAGGCAAACTGAATCTGTGGCATCTTACTACACCGAAGGACAGTGACTGCATTGGGGTATGGGTGGGGACTTGATAATATGGGTAAATGGAGTAACCACATTGTTTTTTCATGTGAAACCTTCATAAGAGTGTATATCAATAATACCTTAATAAAATAATTAATAAAATAAAAAATAAAAAGAATGGAATCATTAAAAAAATGCTGGGCATAGTGCTTGCAGTTAATGGACCATTTATAATTAGTAGCTGTACTAATAATAATAATAGTCATCCTCAAAGTCCAACCTCAGAAAATCCCCATTGGATTAAAAACTCTAAACCTAGGTACTTAGATGGGATAGGAACCTAGCAAGGCATTTCTATGTTTATGTTATCTGATTCTCTTCTCCCTGTTAGACTATAAAAAGGTACCAAAAGTGATATGAATTCTGCCTTTGCCTTCAAAATAAGGACAAGCAGGATGAATCTCATGGGGTCAAATACCACCAGTGACTTTGTCCCTGATGGTGTATCTGTTTTCCCAACACACACACGCACACACACACACAGGTATTGTGTTGTTAACAACCAATCCTTGTAGGGAAGTGTACTTCTTTACCAGTACCTTTCTTTGAATTTGGTTCCATCACATCAAATGCCCCTTGGATTTTACCCAAAGAGAGAAATGATCAGAAGGAACTAAATTAGCTCAGATGTTCCCTCAGGTTCCTCCCAGCATCTTGTTTAAAGCTGCAGAAGCAATTCAGGAGCCCATGTTAGCCCCGCTCTAAGCCAGAAGCTCCCAGTCTCTCGGGTATGGGCACCCCATAGCCCAGAGGTGGGGGTGCTGGGGGGGATGTACTTTGTGATTCTGCGTAGCACCGTCCTGTGAACCAGCCCCGCCCTACTAGCTACCCCTCAGTTAACCATTGTCCGTGGACATACAGAAATCTCTTTTGCACCTGTGTTTTAGGCGCTGCTCCCTAATGGGAATAATAAGTTCCACATGCATAGTTCCCTACTCCCTCCCCAAATAAAGTAATACTTCCTTTGGTTCTCCCCTATGCCCCTTTCTGATTACCAGAAGCTGCCTAACAAGTCAAGTGTTCCCCTCCCTCACAGCCGCATGATTTGTAGATTTTGATTATGTGAATTCCCAGCATTTGTTCTCCCGGGCTTGAATAGTGTCCTGATTTCTACAGCTCTTAATTTTCTCATTCCCAGAGAGAACTGGGATAAAATTCCAGTCCTTGTACTTTCTAGCTATGTGTCAGTTGGCAAGGTCATCCAAGCCTTAGTTTCATTTCCTTATCTGAAAACGAGACTTGTAATGCTTACCCCATAGGGTTATTTGCTTATAATGAGATAATAAGGTATCTGTGCCATTAAGTGGAGGTGGAGGGGTGAGTAGGATCTAAAGCCAGTTAAGATCAGGGAAAGGGACAGATCAAAATTGCTAAATGTTGTATATCTGCGTTCAAGGATCATGATCTAGGAAAAACATGTATAGGAGTTACTCTCAGGAGATTGAGTTTCTAGGGGTGGGTGGGTGGTGGTAGTGACAGAAACAGCACCCCCCCACCTCATCAGGTGGATAGGCAGGAGGAATTGCGTACCACTTACTTGTCTTTTGCTGCCTCACTGAAATGAATGTCCTTTCTCCCCTCAATGATGGTACTGCGAAGCCAAACTGTTTTCAAACTGCTTCATAGCTATTATTTTTAAAGTATCCCCTGTTCTTGGTTTTAAGAGTGAATCAGTTGATTATATTTATCTCATCCCACCACCCACACACCTCCAAACAGCAAAACTGAACACTCCTCTGGTCAGCAGCCCTTGAGAATAAGATGCATTTTCCTACTCCTATAAATGTACCTGGCGTTACTTCTCTACTCTGCTAACTTCCACTGCTCACTTGAAACCCTCCGTTGTTCTGCCTGTTCACATGGCCTCAGGAAAGGTCCCTGTAGATTATCTTCCTTGAGCTGCAGTCCTCTCTGTGGTCACGGTCAGGAGCATTGCCACACTCCATACTGACAATGCTCTTCCTCTTCAGAATCATTCATAAAACTTCTAAGGTTCTTTTCTCTCCCTCAAATGCCCAGGCACCAGGGTCCCTGCTCATTGCTCTCTGTCTGGAGAGGTGCCCATGTTCTGGTCCACTGATGTCCCTATGCCCTGGTGCAGCACTTATGCCACCCTGATGTAAGCCTCTATCCTGCCTTTCCTTCACACGCCGGCTCATCAGCAGGTTTGTGCGTTTCCTCACGTGAGCTTGGAGCTCCATCTCGGTAAACGGGCCCGGCAGTAGGCTGATGCGCGCCTTCGCAATCCCCGAGTGGCCCCAGAACCATGTGTGACTAGCCTGGCCCTGGGGTACAGGCCTGGGCACTTGGAGCTTCAGAGGGCAGCCCCCAGGTGTTTACCCTCCCCTCGCTCCATGAGGAGCTGCTCGCCGATTCCCATCTTCATTAGATTATTTCATTAAATTACTTCATTAAATCTACTGCCTTGTCTCGTAGACAGTCCAGGAGCATTAGTCAGCTTTGCCATTGTAGTGTCTGAGGAGGGAATACTCAGTCCCAGGTCAAAAACCTTGGCTGAAAGTTCCTGCTAAAGAGCCAGGCGTCATTATTAAATGGTCAGAAAGTTAGCCATGATATCCGAGGAGGTCATGAAATGGCTATAAATGATGTGAGCTTTGCAACAGACAGACATGTTTGCAACTTCAGACATCTGGACAAGAGTGAGACGAGACGCCGCAGCCTCAGCTGGCTCCCCCTGGCCAGCCCGGCTGAAAGTCCAATTAGGGCTGCTTTTCAAGGGGGGTGATTGTACTCAGTGGTGCAGATGCCGCTCCCCGGGGAGCTGTCCAGATGGCTGCCTCCCCAGCCCTGCTGAAGAGACCCCTCCTGTGAATTGAATCCGTGGTTTCCGTGCCCCTTGATTGCTATTCCAGACCCTCTTCCCATGAGTGGGGCTGGGCTCCCGGCCCTATTAGTGAGTCTGTGGTCCCTGGGCAAAACTCTCAGCCTCCCCAGAGAACGGTGGTGTCTGCAACATGGGCAGCTTTAACACGGCCAAGAGGCCTCTCGTAAATTTCAGAGCACTAGGAACCGAGCAGCTTTAGAAACTCCTCCCTTGGACGTCTTCTGAAAACTGAAACATTTGATTTCCCATCAGCCTCAGTGCTAATCAGGCTGAGTGCAAGGACCAGGGGAGTGAGGTCAGCCTCACCCCTTGTCCCTCCACCCAAATACCCACGGGGCCCTCCTTGGAGTTTCCCGGAGGCCCTTCCCTGCCTTCCTTTTCTAAGTGAGGTTTCTTCTTCCATTTTAAGTGTCTAGGCCTTGCTAGTTCCTTGAGTTATCAGAAAGAAAAATTAAGAGGGTGAGACAGAGAGAATGGAGGAAAGTAAAGAAAGAATAGGGAGAGAGAAGAGAGAAGGAAAAAAGAGAGAGACTCAGAGACTCATACTCTGGGATGGTGCTGGGAATTTGGGGTTTCCTTGTAAAGCTCATTTCTGTCTAAGTTACTGAGCAAATTGCCACCTGTTGTGGCCACCTTCCCTGCCTGGCTCTGTGAGGTGACACAGAGAGAGCACATAGCACACACTCAAAAAGTGTCACCCTTCTTCTCCCCTCCCCAGCCTTCCCCCGGGTCCATTTCCTCCCGAACCTTGGTGAAGCTCCTGGGACCATGCATGGGAACAGTCACGTGTGTCTGGGCTGCCCACGATGTGCTGTTGGGATTTGGGATTTTCTTTGCTGACTCTAGTGGCTTCTGAGACAAACACCTTTAAAAGTCCCAAAACAATTACCTCCCCTCCCTGTGGCATGCTGGGTGCTTGCACTGAGCTTTCGAGTGCATCAGCCCTCGGGTCCCACACAGCACCTCTAAGGGCAGGGTGGATGAACAATGCCCTCCCCACCCACCACCCACCCTCAGCTCTGGGGCTGGCTCACCCTGAACTTGCTTGGTGAGAGCAGAGGTCCAGGAAGCAGTGCACCTTTAGGACTGTTTGGTCCCCTCCTCCCTGTCCACTTCTCAAGTGCAAATTCCCCAAAGCTGCCAGGAGTGCCATGGGAAACAAGATTATCCCTCACATCACCAGCACTGAACTTCTCAGGGTCGGGGCTCTACCTGTTCAAGAGGCTTGAACTAAAAGCTCACTTTTAAGGTGTTTGTAATTCTATCAGGGGGAAATGCATATAACAGAATAAAAACAGTTAGTGTACATGAGTGTGTGTGTGTCTGCATGCGTCGTGGACTTTCAAGGTTCTAAGTGGTAGATTTGAGAGAGGTTTTATTCTGTAGATGTTTTTCATTGTACATTGGCATTTACAAAAGGTTTCTCAATGAAATTTTTATAACCAGGAAAAAGGTTTTAAAAATAAACCATCTTAAAAGGATCATGATACTCAACTAGCATTGAGCTTCCCTGGCTCCCCAGTGCCTTGGGTTGAGTCAGAAAAGGGATTGTGGAGAGGAGCCCACCTTCCCACCATGACTCCCTGTTCTCACTCTCCCTGTTGCTCTCTGCAGAGAGCAAAACCAGCAGCCAGTTAGCTGCTGGCACTGTGACCATGCTGTGGAGTTTCCTGGAAAACTGGGCCCTTTGGTTTCTTAGTGAGCTGTGTGCAGGGGCAGACACTTTATGCAGGAGGATGCTTCTGCATTGTCTTCCGGAGATCCTGCAGGATGCTGTCCACATAACACAAGTAATCCCCTTCAAATCAGCTGGCTACAGACTAGGGCAAAGCTGAGCCTATCCTGCATATGCAAAATGAGCTAATGAAATATGCACATCCTTGCTTATACCACTAGGAAGCAGAGAGCTAGACTTGCACAACTTCAGCACGTGTGTGACTTCAAATATTAACCTGACACCCATCTTCTCTGCTCTTACCTACCCTTACCTTCCTTTGCCCTGACCTCTCCTTCCCTTTCTCACTGCTTGTCTTTGTCTCTCTGTTTCTTCCTCTCTTCCCTTCCCTCCCCTTTGCAGTCTCTCTCACCATCTTCTATCTCTCTCTCTTCCTTCTTCCCTCTTTCCTTCGTGCTGTGTGCATGTCTCCTCTCCCTCCCCACTCCCCACCCGTATGTCTGTCTGTCTCTCCTTCACACACACACCACAAACACACACACACACACACACACACACACACACACACACACACACACGTCTTTCCCATTTCATCCCCTTTTTATGGTACCTGTTTTTATAAAGCCACCTCAAGTCATTTATAAGCTGAGGCGAAATATCTATAAACACAGGCGACTGAGCCCGTGGCCTTGAGCGCACTCCTCCCATCAGACAGGGAGAATAGCGTTTCCTAAAGACAGACCCAGTTTTTCTTCTACTGTATATCTACTGACCTGACGCTTTACCACAAAGAATGTCCGCAGACTGCAGGTTTTAGTATCACACAGGATTCTGAAGAGCTGGAAAATGATCAGCTCCAGAAAAGACCCCTTTCGGGACCCCTGTCATTTTAATGTTTCTAACAGGCATTTTGTCTCTATCCTTTGTTTCCTGTGTAATACAGCCTGTGTTTCAAATGTCAGTGTGCATCAGAATGCCCTGGAGGGCAAATAGTACCATCTACCCACTCTATTTCAATGAACCTGACTTGTAAAAAATCACCTGGGGAGCTTGTCATACAGATTCCTGGGCCACACCCCAGAGACCCTAATTCAGCAGGTCTGGGGTGAGACCCACAAACTTGGCTTTCTGACACACCCGCAAGGAGGTGAAGCTGCTGGTGCACACTTTGCAGAACCTGGCTCTGAGCCCTGAGGCTCCTACTAGCCTCTTGGAGGTGGCTGGGTAAATGGCCTTTTGTGGAGTGGATCAAAAGCCTTTTCAATGTCTGAATCAAATTAGACCCACTGATCTCCAGCCCCTTCATCTCTCCGTATTTGCTCCTTGACAAGTTTAGTGAGCACAGAGAAGCCAGTTTTCTGAACTACGCAGATCCTTCCAGTCTCAACTTAACATCCACTGTCGGCGAGTGGCCAAGCCCATTCGCCAACCAGCCAGGCCTGGGACTCGCAGGTGACTGTACTCAGCCTGGGCAGTTGGACCCCACGTCCCAGAGGCTGCTGCTGGACAGGGACATGCTGCAGCCAGGAGCAAGGCCAGCATCCGGTTCTTCATCTCCACTTGGCTTTGGGCTTCTGTGCTGCCCTCTCATGTGAAAGTAACTATCATTAGGAACTGAAGGGGACACTTGGACTTTGAGTCACATCACACTGAATTTAAGGAGGGAGGGGGAGAGTGCATACTGTAGTGGTCCTATCACATGTGGGGATTCATTGCATCTTGGGAGTGTTGGTGATGATAGTAGAAGAGCTCGTAGCTGAGGGCTATGTGCCAGGCAGTTGGAGTATAACACTGATGCTTTGCTTCGTCCAGCCCCGGGGCCACCCGTGAGGCAGGTGGACTCCCATCTTACAGAGACAGAAGCAGGCTAGAAAGCTGCAAGTACTCCATCCGGATGGGAAAGACAGGATTCACATCCATGGCTCTCTGCCTCCTAAGCCCACACTTTTAACCACTAAGTGCTCTCTCACCTTCAACATCTGTTGAACACCTTCAAGGATTCTGTTGTAATTTCAGCCTCTAGAATTATGAGAATTCCAAAATCCTGATACTTCTAGAAGCAATTCATGAACAGAGAGGCAGTGGTGTGAGTTTAATATTTAGTGGTGGTCCAAAACCCCACAATACGAAATGGTCTGATATTCCTCAAAGAGCACCGAGGGATTTTTTTTTTCCAGAAAATAAGTGGGAAAGACCTACTCCCCAAATACTGAAACACAAACCTAGGAGGACCTTTTGAAAGAAGCCATGGGAACTTCAAGCCATCTTGAAATAGCCTCCCACTGTGTCTCAAGTGTTATTTGGACAAAACAAGTCTGTTGGTCTGTAATAAAATAAAAATGATGCCCTTTGGGCTGGTCAGCAGGTCTGTACATGTGTTGTTCCTACAATGCTTCTGGCTGCTATTTTTTTCCTGTCTGAAGCCAAGGAAGAAAAACCCTGAGAGGTCTGGTGATGTCCCACGCTCCTGAGAGTCACGGGTGCCTGGGCGATCAGCAGCACCGCCTGTGCGCCCTGCCTGCCGCCTGCCCCTCGCGGCTACCCCAGCATCTCCTGTGCTGCTCTCGGACAGACTCTGTGCTCGAAGTCATCTTCGTGGCATGATCACTCCTAACCCAGTCACCTCAGAGAAGCCCTGCTACCTTTTTCATTCTATCCTTCTGAGACATCTTCATGTCTAAATTTTGTTTATTTGCTTATGTAGAATCTTACTCTACAGAACACTGGAAAGTCACCAGTTTCACTGACAACACTATATTGCGGACATCTTTTTGCATCATTAACTATTCTTTCTTGGCATCTTTAATAGTTACAAAGTACTCTTTTGTACCTTTCCTCTGGTCTCTTGCCTTTAAAATGGATTTTTATGAAGGCTATCTTTGAAAAATGATCACCATCACTTTGCAAAAGTAAAATTAGGTCATTCTTGAGCAATAGGCTTACATAGTAAGATTGCTCTGATAACCTCTGAATTATCACATCTTTTGGAGAGATTGTTTTGTTTTCTACAAAGGTAAATAAGCCCAGCTGGAAAGTACACAATGCAGGCATCTCTGGTCCTGGACCGGCTCTTAGGAAATGAGTGAGAGCTGAGGAGGAGATGCTCTAGGGACCAGAGATCCCAGCCATCAGGGCTCCACCCCACCTTGACTGGTGGGGTGGGGGCCTGTGGGCATGTCTCACTATCCCGTGGATCTGACCGAAACCTTTTCTCTCTCCAGCCGACCCGCCTGTGGCCGCTGCTGTGGTGTCCCATTTTAATGAGTGCCCAGATTCCCACAGTCAGTTCTGCTTCCATGGAACCTGCAGGTTTTTGGTGCAGGAGGACAAGCCAGCATGTGTGTAAGTGTCCCCAGTGTCCTGGGGCCCTGGGGCTGGGGGGCATCCCAACAGCCAATTAAAGAGCACTTACCTCCACAGGGCGTGCCCCCGAGAACTCAGGAGTCAAATGTGTTAGATAGAACAATAGGCTGAGGAGTGCCTGCTTTAAACCAAGCTGGTTAGAAATTCAGATTCCAGGGCCCTGGGGATCTACATTTTAAACAAGCACCTCAGGTGACTCCTGGATTCAGCAAATTCTGCAAATTCCTGAATTTGAGTTTAATTCATTACTTAGAATTTTTGGAGGGCGAGGCACTGGATTGGATCCCTTTGAGTAGCCAGTGTCTCTAATATGAAGTCTCTGCCCTCCGGCAATTTGCAGTACAGCTAATAAAAAAAAAGCTGGAAGTGCGTGCAAAGGGTTGGTGTGTATAAGTGGGAAGTGAAGAAAGAACAACTTGGAAATAAAGATGCATTCCAGGGCACGGTGGTTTCCACACCGGCCCAGAGGAGCCCCTTGGACCTTCTTCAGGTGTAGCTGAGCCCTACCCCAGCTACTGCACCTGAATCTCCAGGAATGGGACCCGGGAGTCACAGTAGTTAAGAGCCACCAGTGATTGCCACGGTCGGCCAGACTGGAGGAGAAAGGCACGTGAGGAAAGCTTCCCCACGCAAGTATGAGGGTTCGGCCAGTGGGGAGAGCAGTCCAGGCCTGGGGTGGCAGGAGACCTGCCATGATAGGTCAGTGCCGCACAGCAGGGAGGAGATGAGACTGGAGACGAATCAGAGGCCAGAGCCTGTTACAAGCGAGGCTTGATTCTCTAAGCAGTGGGAGCCATGCTGATTTTGGAAAGGATGTTTTAAGGAAATTAATCTGTCCACAGTAGAGTACTGTTAGGTGGCCATATACTCAACCCTGGCACCAGTGACATTTAGGGCCGGGTGATCCTTTGTTGTGGGACTCTTCTGTGCATTGAAGGACATTAGCAGCATCCCTGGCTCCTACCCACCAGATGCCAGTAGCATTACCACCCCACGGTCATGACGATCAAAAGTGTCTTCAAACATTGCCCAAGGTCCCCTGGTGGGGGGGCTGAAATTGTCTCCTACCCCTTTTAAAAACCACCCGTCTACTGAGCCTTTGCGTCATGCCCACACTATTGCAAGCACAAGCCACGTGTTAACTATGTAAACCCCAAAATGACCCCATGAGGTAAGCACAGAGGGGTTGTGCCCCCATCACACAGCAGAGCTTACACTCAAACCCAGACACTCTGGCTCCTGAAGCTGAGTTTATAATCATGATGCTTACGGGTAGCAGACGCATTTGCCCAAGACAAACTGGGGACCAGGAGAGTCTGCCACAGTAAATGATGGTGAGTAGGGCTTTCCTGTTCTGAACGGCTGTGTGAGACTGAGGGTGCCTCTGAGTCTGACCTGGAGATGTCCGCTCCACCCTCCTCTGGGAGGCCCAGGTCTGCAAACTAAGAGCCCTCCCCACCCAGGTAATACAAAGCCCAAGGACAGTAATCACTGTCATTATTCATGATTATCATTCTTAATAAAACACACATGGGAGCCCCTGGAGGACTGCTGGGGTTGTTTTTTGTTAGTAACCGGTCACTGTGGAAAAACACCGCCCTAAAGGAAGTTTGGCCTCTTGGCCCAGATACCAGACCACCTCCCCTGGACACCTCCCAGTGCAGCAGGCAGGAGGCTTCTCCACCCCCCACCCCTTAGCAGTGCCGGTGCCTGGGGCTGGGGCCTCAGCTGTACCCAGCTGTGTTGCGAGGATCCCCTTGAGAGAGAGAGGACAAGTCTTTGCTGAGTTTTGATCAAAATTGTGTCAGAAGCTCGGTTTTTCTTCCTCAGCTGCCTTCCCTACCAGATCAGGGGCCAGGGTAAAGTTTCTGAGAGCTGGCAGCCTCAGCGATAACCTTATCTGTGGCTGAGACCCTCATCAACTAGTGGAAGCCTCAGAAAGTCTCCTCAGTCCAGATTCCAAGCCCTGCTCTTGGCTCAGGGAGATAAGTGTCCATCACATTTACACACCATCACATTTTGGTAATCGGGATGACTGGCTATCTCTCCCCCATTCACATTACAAACATTACTATTAATAATAATAGTAAGCTCTCAATAAAAGCTGTAGAGATGTGCCAGGCACAGCTCCCAGCACTCCACATACAGTGACCTATGGGGTTCTCACAGCTCCCCTCTCAAGTAGGGATTCTTGCCCTTATTGTATAAATGAGAAAACAACTGGCTCATAGAAGCTAAGCAATTTTGCACAGAGTCCCAGAGCTAGTAAATGTCAGAGCTGGCATTCAGTTCAATCAATTCCAACCCCAAAACCCTTGTTCTCTGCTCTGCCCCCAAGGGCACGCTGTCTCAGCCCGCAAGAGTGCAGCGCTGTTAAAAAAGAGACAACAGGCCCAAAATGGAGTCACTTTTGCTAAGCTTATGTCACCAAACGGCAACTTAATTCCTAACCTAATTGCAGTTTCAACCTCTCCCAGTAAGGTAATCTTTTCTAGTCAGTCAGGAATTTCCTGATCAGCAGGCATAATATAATCCTCCTGCTAGACCCCTTCCATCCCCCAAAGAAAGATGAGGTAATCTGCTTTCCCTGTCCCTGCCCTCTTCTGCCTATAAGTCTCCTAATTTGTACAGTTCTTTGAAGCTCCTTTCTGTTTGCTAGGTGGGATGCTGCCTGGTGCATAAATCATTGAATAAAGCCAATTTGATCTTTTGATTTACTCAGGTGAATTTTATTTCTTAACACCCCAAATCATTAAGCTCTTTTATTCCTGGAAAAGGTGTTTGCATCTTCCCCCTGCGGGTAAACTTTCACGGTCCTGACCACAGACTCTTGGGGTCCTGACCACAGACTCTTGGAGTCCTTCCTGTGGGCCAAGTGCAGGATCTACAGGAACAGCCGTGACACCCTTGTGGTTTGGAAAAGCTGGCCATCTGTGGGGATACTTGGCTATGCAAACAATCACCAGGTCTTTACCTCAGTTTCCCCACTGGATCTTGGCAGCCCGAGGGTGGTAGTCAGCCCACAGACATGTTTTGTGTGGTGGTAGCTGATAGTACACATTTTCTTTGGTGGTTTAATTAGTTAGCATTTTAGAAACCAGGTTTCACATCTCCGTGGAGATGCCAGCTTATCTTGAATAAGGTTAGAAGAGCAGCAGGACTGGGCCTGAACTCCCAATCGCACCATTCAGCCAGAACCTGGATGCATCTACCCCACCACCCCAGGCAGGGCCAGCCCTCACCAGCCCTCCAGTTTCTGCCTCTCCTCGCTGCTCCCGACACTGAGACCAGCATCCGTCCCTGATCACCCCGATGCCATCTCTGCTTGCACTAGCCCGCTTTGCTCACTTCTGCCGCCACATGAGCTTACCAGCACGGTGAGGACAGGGCCATGCCTTACACCTTTTGTATTTACAGCACCTAGAAGAATGTTCTAATTAATTAATTCTCACTAAAGTAGAAACTCAGCCTGAGAGAAAGCAGAACATTCTGTTCTCGCTCTTAAGAACTGCGCCGGCTTTGGCTTGCTGACACACAGTTTCTGGTCAGTAAAACTGACATACCTTGAAAGAGGCCATGACCTAAGATTATAGTCTAAAAAGAGGGAGCTCTCTCTAAAATACTGTCATTCTTAAGGTTTTTTTCCCATAAGAACAATAGTCTTTAGGTTTCTGGAGATCCGATCATGACATATCACACTAAAATAGGAGGTAAAGGAAAAAGCTAGTCAAAGAGAGCTAAGGAGGTAGTTTATCCTTAAACATTTATGCTTCAGATGAACCCCAGAATGTACTTGGTCTCCCTTTTAAAATCCCCTCTAGTACCCAACTACCTCAGAAAACAAACAGGAAAAGAATTTCCCAAGACAGTAAAGCTGTGGAAATGCAAGGTTAGGATTTGTACATCCTTTTTGCCCTGAGGCAGATTCTGCAAACTGTTGGTCTGCTGCCTGCACAAACCTTCAAACAAAGGAAAACAGTTGAAGGAAGCCACCCAGGTGACAAGTTTTAAGGGTTCCAGCGTCGGCAGCCAGTGGCAACTAGTTTGAAGTTTCTCACCTGTCCAGAACGGCCCTCAGTGACTGAACTCCCTGACTTAACTTTCCCACACCAAAGTGTGAAAACAAATTGCTGTCAGCCAAGGAAAACATTCCACGCAGCCCTGGCCACAGTACATTCCAGTGGGATTGGAAAGAGTCAAACACCCAGAGCAAAGTGACTGCCGTCAGTTCGCCACCAGGCTGCCCGAGTGGCCAAGAATATGCCTCCCAGGAGACCAGGCTTGGGGGCAGTTGTCTTGCGGGCGCTTGAGCCATGTCATGGTTCTGTCACCTCAGCAACCGGCATGGGGGGTGGGGGGTTGGGGGGGAGGAGTTATGACATCACTCCAACCACAGGTTTGGAGAAAGTGCCTGTCCTCATTCTCTCTCTCAGAGACAGATACAGAGGGTCACACACATGGCAGGATAAAGCAGCGGTTAAAGGTATGGGTTTGGAGGTCAAACAGACCTGACTTAATATCCAAGCAGACCTGAGTCTCTCATACAAGCAGCTTTGCCTCATTAATCCTCAGTTTCTTTGTGCATAAAATGGGGATTTCAGTACCTCACAGGATTGTAATGAGCGCCCAGTGACCGTAACACCTGCAGAGGTGTTGCCGTCCAAGACAAGATCTGCTAGTGGCATAAATTAATTAAGTGCTACTTAAATTAGTTCACTTAATTAATTAAAGTTTCATTTCTCAGGTTCACTGGCCACATCTCAAGTACTCAGTACCTCTAGGTCTCTGGTAGCTACTGTGTTAGCACAAATAGACTATTTCCATCATCACAGCAAGTTCTAGCAGACAGTGCTGGAGAATATTCTAGTTTAGTTCTCAACAGAGCATAAGAGCTCAAGCTGGGGCTGCCATTAGCACAGTCGCCAGTGTGAGCAGCCCATTGTTGCCATGACCACAGCTATAAGGTCCTGCAGAAAGGTGGAGTAGAGTTGGGTCGAACACAGAACTGTAGCTCTCCCACACAGCCCTTCAGTCAGCGCTGCAGAGGAAGCCTGTACTCCATGCAGGCCGGAGCAGAAGGGTTATAGGACTTAACAAAACCAGTTCTTAAGAGGCCAAGCATGGGTAAGCCCAACAGGGGTGTCCCTGGGCTCAGTGCCCCGACTCCCACACAGCCCAGCAGAATTTCTCCATGTTAAAGGCAAAGGGACATAAACATTTCTCCAAGCACAGTCCTTGGTGCTTGGTCAACCTGGTCCTTGACCCCCATGTTAAAGACCATATCATGGGACTTTGCCAAAAGCTTTGGCTAAATATCAGAGCACTAGCTCCTACCAGAGAGTACATCATTGTTTATGAAGACAGTGTCTCTCAAGAGCCTTAAAAATACTCCCACCCTTTTATTTAAATGTTTAGCACCTATACAGCCCCTGTGTCAGGCACTTCACAAGATATTAACTCAAGGTCACACAGGCATTAAGCAGGATATAGGATTTGAACCCATGACAGTTTAGCTCCAAAGTCTATGCCATGTTGTGCCCCCATCAGGGACCCTATCCTGAGGAAATAATCTCAAATGCAAACAAAGGTGTGTACACAAAGATAATCACCGGGCATTACTTATGTTATCAAAATTGGATACAGCCTAAATAGTAAGGGTTCGGTGAAGCAAACTGTACATACATTATTGTACAACCATTTAAAGTGACTTTTGCAGAATTTTCTAATGACATAGTGAAATGGTGAAGACGTTAAATAAGAAATTGATACAAAATTATAAAAACACAAAACAAAAAAAAAGTATCTTAACTATGGTAGAAACTTACATAGAAATAGTCCGGAAAGAAATATGTCAGTTGGACTCTGGTGAGGGCGGGAGGAACTGTAACAATGTGGGCTTTCTTTTCTTTCTTTCTTTTTCTATTTTATTATAATCTATGTACTTTCCAATTTGCTTAGAAGCATGCCTTTTCTAGTTGGGGAAATTTTTCCTCAAGGAAAAAAAATGTTTTTAAAAGCACAGCCCTACATACATTATTGTATTTCTTCAAAATGTTAAAAGGGCACCATGAGCTAGGTGAAATAGGGCTTTGGAGGTAAACTGAGCAACCAAAAGACCTTAAAGCCCTCCACAGAGGGGAAAGAAAGGCAGATCATAGGTCATTTTAGTCTTCTCGTGAAAAGGGAGAGGCCTATAGCCACCCAGTTTGCTCCTAAGAAAAGCACCAGAGCAACCTCCAGTCTTAATCAGTAACAAAAATGAGAAGGCCTCAGGGTCCCACCTGGCTGGAGCACATTGCCTTTAGTTTTCCAGCCATGGTGGCTCCTTGTGCAGTTCAGACAACCTCTTTGTCCCTCCTGTGCAACACTGTCTCCTTTTCCCCATGCACTTCTTTCTTTCTGGTTTTTATTTCGGGGAAACAGACTGAATATGATTCCACAGCCTCATTTTCAGAATCATGAAGACAAAACAGCATTCCAGAACCTTCTGTTTGTCAAAACCCACTCTAGACAGATGAAATTGAATGGTCAGGTGATATAAGACAATGTTCAGTCTTACACGTTTCTCATACTCCTTTGTGATCAAATGACTCCTGTTTTGTTTAGGTGCCTTTCTTAAACAGGGGAGCAACATCTCCCATTTCTCCTTCACCTGATATGAAGGGGCCCACTTTACAGTCACCACCCTGGGGAAATGCCCAGAGAGAAAGAGAGACAAGGAGGGAGGAAGGGAAGGGAAAGTGGCAAATTTTGAGTTGCTGGCTCTTGATTCTGTGTACTTGAAAGATAGTTCTATCTCAGTGGTCCTCAGGCCTGGCTGCACATTAGAATCACCTGGGTGTCCAGACCAGTTGGATGAACATCTCTAGGGGTGTGACCTTGGCATTTTCCAAGCTTCCCTGGTGATTCTAATATGCAGCCAGGTGGGAACGAGGGTCTAAGGTAAGGGAGAAGACAGCAACTGAGTCAAGTGAGATTTATTTGCAACCAGGTGAGGTGACCCTTCCCCTCCCTGTATGACTTGTACCTACAATAATCGGTGCAGTTAAGTCTAATATTAGTAGAAGTTTGGGAAATTTTTTTTTAAAGTATGTCACCAGACCTTTTCTTTCTCCCCCCTCATCAAAAGCCGCTGGGAAGCATCCCCATTATTACAAATAACTGGAGAAGAGAAAGGACCTCTCTCCATCCCAAGGCAGAAAGTCTGTATTGTGGTTCTCAGCTTCGGTGGCCTAGTAGAATCATCCGAGAGCTTTAAAAACACTAATTCCCAGGCATTACTCCCAGGGATTCTGATTTAGTTGGTCTGGGGTACAGCTTGGACGTCAGGATTTTTTTCAAGCTCCCCAGGCAATTCCAACAGGCAGCCAGAGGTGACATCGCTGATGACATTCTCACAGCGGTTCTCAATTTTAGCTTCAGCAGAATTATCTTTGGCCTTTTCTCAGAACACTCACTCAGGGCCCATTTTCAGAGAGATTTTGATCTGGGAGGTCCTAGGGGAAGCCCAGACATTTGAACCGCAGGTCCTTCTGCCTCCCAGCAGCAGTTTGGCTGCGTGGAGCTAAGACTCGCTGCTCTTGGAGCTCATCCAGGCCTCGACCTGGGGTCTCATCTACTAGGCAGCAACCCACATACCTCCTCTGCCTCACTGGGAAAATTCTCATGCAGAAGCGTATTGGGCTCCCTAAATCAATGAGACCGCGGTTTGAGTCTTTGCAGCTGTGATAGTAAAGTGACAGTGGCATTGCTGTTGGCATTCTGCCAGTGGCAGCTTTTTAACAGGGCTAGTTGTAAAGGGCCATCACACAAATGGGGAATGGTCCTCTGAAAGGGAGAACATGGAAAGTCAACGGAATGTGACCGGGCCCAGGTGGCTCTCTTTCTTAATGAGTTAAGAGGGCACAGGGGACATCTTTGCAACCTGGCATACCTACAGCAAGGAGCCCTTTTCAGAGGGCACTCAGCAGCCCATCTTTCTTTTTGCTGTGTTTGTGAGTTTGTCGTTAAGTCACTCTTCCAGATTATCTTCCAAACCAATTTGCATGAAGGGCAGCCTTCATGGATGAGGTCATTCATTCTTAAATTCTAGAAGCCCCCATTTCCTCATCTGTAAACCAATGTAAAGAACAGCCTCGACCTCACATGCAGTTGTGATTGCTGGGATTAAATGAGACTGATTCACGTTCATGTAGGAGTGTAGCACAGTGCCTGCAATAAATGCTACGTGTTGTAATTAGCACTTGGCAACCACTCTTATTTAAATGGGATTTCTTGGAGCCCCCAGCATTGATTTGTTAACTCATAAGGTTTTCAGAACCAAGTGGTCGGGGAGGTGTTAGAACCCTTCTCTCCCAGGACCTGCATGTTAGTGTAGCAACATTTCACGCCATGCAAGTTTGCCTCGTGGGGCGCTCACCCTCCTCTAGCCTGGACCTTTCACAAGTAGGTCATTGTGAATTCACAGGCATACCCTCCTCGCACCACTCTTCCCTAGGAGGGCAGCACCACCCTCTGTCTACAGAGGAATCCCATTGGCTTGGCTGCAGCTCCTGGAGAGAAATCTGCCAGTCACCCCAAAGCCCAAGCTCCCCAGCCCCTCTGATGGGTGGTTTGCTGGAGTTTTTGTAGAGCGGGGTCTTGCTTGCAGGAGCGTGGAGGCTGGCCAGAAGGGCCGTCAGAGAGGTGAACATAGTCCTGAGGAGGAGGAGAGGTTAAATCCACTGAATGAGCTATGGAAAAGGGATGAATGGGTGAGTGGGAGACGGAGTAAGTGGATCTCTAAACTACATCTTTGCCGAGAATGTGATCTTTGAGATGGAGTTTGAGGAGGAGAGTGAGGAATAAGATTCCAAGCAGAGAAAGTAGCAGGAGTTGAGGGGGGCAAGGGGCAGGTAGTCTTCCGTTCATTAGGCAGGTGCGTGCTGAGTGTGTGCCGTGCCCTAGTTTACTCGACCCTGGGCTGTTGTAGTCAGGGACATCTTGGGTCAACTGGAACCTCGGAGGTGGGAGCTAAAGTGGAGGGGGAAATAGAGTGAGTATTAGATACCAAACAGAGCCCACAACCCGATGGGAGCCACCTGGGTGCAGGGTAAAAACCTGCGGATGTGCTGGAGGAGGGACCCTTTGCAGGGTTCTCTCACTGTCAGCTTCCCCCCGGAAAGCGGCCAGTGCCTTTGTTTCCTCCATAGCCTTCAGCATGAGCTGTTTCTTGACTTTTGCCTTCATATAATTTTATTAAAACCAAACAAAAACAAAAGACAAAACCTGCCCCTGTCCCAGAGCCCCTCAGCCTTCTCCCTCCCAGCCCCAGTCTATGAGCATCTGTGTTCTTATTCAGAGTTCTGTGATCTAGATCCTTTCTGAAGAAAAGTCTTCTTGCTAGAGATGCCCCCTCTTCTGCTTTGTCCCTCCTCTTTCCAGACTGTGGCTGGCCTCCCTCAGCTTCCTTATTTACCGAAGATTGCAAACGCCTTGCACCCTTGTTGAACGTAAAATCTCAAATCTGTTTTACCCTTTAAAGACTGGAAGCTAAACCAAAAACCAGATTTGATCAAGAACTTAATCTATGGCATTCCTATCCCAATCCCTGTTTAGTGTGCAGGGGAGGCAGCCCTGGTGCATGAGGGAGAACCCAGACTGAGGTCAGCAGACCTGGGTGTGAATTTCTCTCCCTTCCCTTAGCAGGGTAGGCACAGGCAAATAAATGACTTGACTTATCTGTGCAGGAAGTAAATGAGAAAATGTATGTGAAATGTAAAATAACCCTTAACAGAAAAGCAGGTGCCTGAATTCAAACCTTTAAATAAGGTATATAACAACTGGGTTTAGGGATAGAGGACTAATGAAAGACTTTTCCATTAAGCACCGTTAAAGACAGAGGCTTGTATGCTCTGGAAACCCAGGTCATAGCCTGAAATAGCAACTTTTGCAGCATCTCCTGTTTGCCATAAATATTAAACCCATACATTAGTAATATAAATATTATAGATGTATAATATATATAAATATACATAATACAATATAAATGTTTATTTCATATAAATATTCAGATGTAAATATAATACATAATAAACAGATATAAATATAACCTGTTCCTTTAACATTAAAATGATTAAATTTTTGTTAACATTGAGCAAAACTTATGCTCCAGCAACTACACTATATTTATCTTGTGTCTCCAAGTACCCTTCTGGCAGCTGGGGTCTGGAATACCCAGGAGCCCGGATTTAGGGGAATCACAAATGTGATGCTCCTGGAGCTGGCCCTGGCAGAACAGCAGGCACACCAGGACCCTTAGTCCCTTGTTCTTCAAGGCCTTTTAACCTAAAAGTGAAGGTAATGGTCTAGCTACTTCATCAAAAGGTAGACTCTTAAAAAAAAAAAAAGTTTAGCTGTCATTGCCATGCCTGAGGGACAAAATCAAAAGAAAACTTTAACTCCAGTGTGCAATGTTTGGTGCAACGCTGCTCCCTGGGGAAGTCCCCTGTGGGAAGGAAGCTTCCCCACCTAAGAAGGCAGCAGTGATCCTTTTCATTACAAGAAAAAAGTCACCCCAGACAAAGGGACCTGTGTGTAAGCTAAGTATCTTTTAGGGAGAAGAATCTTATGCTCGGGGGGGACAAATGCCTGCATCAGTATATGACCATCATGTCCTTAAGGTAGAACCTGTCCTAAGGAGTCACCATGTGAGAACCACTCGGGCTGCCCCAGAATCGGAGCAGAGGGTGGGGTGGGGCTGCTGCTCAGCATGGGCGGAGCTCAGTGGAAAGTGGCATCAGCCCTCAGCGCACAGGAGGAGCTGCTACTGAAATGACTGGTGCCAAAGAGCCTCTAAATAGTAGCAACACCAGTGATAATATCACCTTGAGTTGGTATTGGCCCTTACAGGCTATATGCAAGTTCAGGAACATGACATCTTTCGTGCCCTTACTAATACTGTAGCGGAGGCAGGCTGGGTAGTGTTGGAAATGAGAACCAAGGTTCACAGGAGATAGCGGCTTCTCAAGTCCTACAAGTACCAGATAGAGACACTGGCCCCTACTTCAGTCCACACCTCACAGGCTGGGCCACCCAGCAAATGCTTGTAGAACCAACTAAACTTAAAGATGAAAAAGCAAACTACAGCCTATGTCTCCTGACGGTTTAGCATGTCTTCTCCCTTTTATCATCAGAAACTCTGAGAACACACAGTTAGTTTAAAAATAACCTGGATTTTTATGAACTACCAAAATGCACTTCATGTCATAAACATGTGTGCTGCCTTCTCTGTTCCCCCAGGATTTGGCATAGTAACAATAATAATGAAGCACTCAGCAGCACCTCTCACCCACCCGAGAAAGCTGACTAGTGACCCCTCGTTCTCCAAGCAGGAGGTGTCTGTGCGAGGAAGTTGGAGCAACTTGCCTCCCATAACAAAGGCTGGGGGGACCCCTTGGGGTTTTTCCTAGAGCTTCGGGTCCCTCTGGCCCAGCCTTCCCTGGGAGATGGGGAAACAAGTACTTCTGTCAGAGAGCGTGCTGACGTTCCTTTCTTCCCCAGCTGCCATTCTGGGTACGTGGGTGCACGCTGTGAGCATGCAGACCTCCTGGCAGTGGTGGCCGCCAGCCAGAAGAAACAGGCCATCACCGCCTTGGTGGTGGTCTCCATTGTGGCCCTGGCTGTCCTCATCATTGTGTGTGTGCTGATACAGTGAGTATTTGCTGCCCCTAGGGTCGGATCTCCCTCCTGCCTGCCCTCCCAGGGACATCTGCAGCATGCCCAGAAGGGCCACCTCGGCATAGTTAGTATACCACTATGGTGTCTGAGTGGTGTCAGCGAAGCCAAGAGGACCTTAGGTAGCAGCCAGGCTGTATCAGAGGGCACACATCCTGGGAGAGTCCCCCAGTGGGTCTGTGCACTGAGGGAAGCCAGTGCAGAATGCAGTGCACTCTCTCTCTCTCCCCGCTGCTGAGTTTGGAGCCTTCAGAATTGTGATGGGGACGTGCAGTATTCCAGAGTGAGCTAGAAATGGCTCCCACCTCCTTTGGCAAATTGCAGAGGTGCTTCCTCTCTGCAGAAGGTACTTCGCAAATCCTAAAGTCATGCCAAAGGTTACTGTTCCTATTATGACAGGCTGATGACAGCCCTTCCCCTTTCTCCACTTCTCTGCTCCTTCTCATCCTCTAAAGCTCTGTTTCCGCCTTGCATCTTCCAGAAGCCTGTCTGAGCCCTAGACCAACAGAGATCCATTTCTGGTCTTGGCCCTGTTTGCTTGCCCACATCCCCCGATTGGACTGCTCTGCCAGGGGAGAGGCCCCAACTCTATATTCACACCATCACACCATGTGGCCAGATTTACTCCCTGGAAATATCTAAGTCACAGAGAAAGCCCTCACGTAATTTATACCTAATTGGATATGCACGAAGAATTCACAGAACAGCTAAAGGCTGCCAGTCAGCTCAGTGTAGATTAACTCAAGCTGGACACAGTAAGTAGATGGGCCATCCTGGCGAGGACTGGCATAAGCAGCTGCATATTAATGCAGGAAGCCAGACTTTAGCCCTCTGAGGTTGCCTAGGATTTAGACAGATAAATAAGAGTGTCTGTCCTGTCTGTTTATTGGTTTGTTGCTATTAGGGCATCTAACGCACTTGCTTCTGGTCTGGGCAGTGAATGGAGGGTCCCTCAGAGCTCCCCCTTGCTGACAGTAGCCACAGCCTGCTCACACCCTTCTCTTCGTCCAAGCCAGCATTAAGTAGTGAGGGATAAGTTCTGAACTAGGCTGGCCTTTTCTTCCTCTTCAAGCAGTCTACTCCCACCTGTCTCAGAAAAGGTGGTAGACAAGCTTCCTGGTTCAGGCGGGGCACAGTCCAGGCTCTGCCGCTCCCAAGGACCTCCCTGGGGGAGCAGGAGCGACCTAGTGGACCACTAGCCTCAGTTCTCATGGTTGGCTGGCCGTGTGGGCTCCCCCATCACGTCCATAGTCCTATTTCTGTGGCCACGAGGGCCCCAGAGCCTTAGGGACAAGACTGGGTGCCCATGTCGGCCTCTCCAGAGGGACTTGAAAGCTAATTTTGCCAGATTCTCTGGAGACAGGATATCTCATACACCTGTATAAATTCTCTCACTTCCGTCTTTCCCAGCTGGGAATGTCCTTTCCCAGCCCATTCTTGCCAGAGACCAAGTTCAGAATCCCTGAGCCAGAGACTAAGCAGTCACTCGCCCCCATCCCCTCACTGAGGCCCCATGGTTAGGACCAACCAGCTCCTCCCACACCAGAAGGATCTAGAGACCTTGACCCAACTGCTCTGGGTCACTCCTGACTGGTAAATGACTAGGGTAAGTCCACTTCCTAGCTGCAAGATAGCAGTCTCTGGTGGATCTGGAATCAAAGCCTCTAGATCCTTCCAGCATGAGATGAGCTGGTCCCCAGCTTGACTGCAATTCAGAGGGCCCCATGCTCAGACCGCCCTAGCCACCTGGGACAGAAGCAGGTCAGGTAGGAAGACCCCTTCTCAGGTGTGCCGCCCAAGATTTAGAGGCCCCAGTAACCTTCCCAGGACAGTGCTGGGGAGGTGGGGGCGGGGGGTCAACCAAGGGGGAAGCACAGCAAACAGGCTTGTTTTGGGGGTCCTCATCTTTCTGGGGGCACGTCAGCCTAGAGACTCCTGCCAGCCCCAGTCAATAAATGTGTACATCATATATATGTTAAAGTTCAAATGAATAGAAGCATCCTCTGTGGTATCCCAAGAAAAACAGCTCTAAGTGTCTCTAGGTAAATAAGGTCCTACTCAGTGCTCTTTTCTGCCCTTCTTTTGGTTGTCCTGGTTCTTTTGTCCTGCTAACTCTGCAAACTGTTCACTGCTGCCCCCAGAGGGAGGCAGGAGCATTCATAACCCTGATGCTTCTAGACTCCCGTAACAGGTTCACTGAGAGGTTGGATTTGCCTCAACCAGAGAATGTTCGTCCTCAGAGGATTCCAAGCCACTGAGATCCATGACTTGCTTTCTTATCCTTTCCATATGTTCATTCAGCCCAGCCACGTTCCCTGCATTGCTACTAGCAAAACCTGATGGCTGACCCAAGCCCTCACAGCCCTGCAGCCTGAAGGGGACGCTTTTCCCCCATTCTGACAACAGTTCCAAGGCTGGTGCTACATTTACGGTTACCCAATTGCTGCTTTATGGAGAAAGCAGCCAGCTCAGTGGCCAGGTTGCCCTGTAAGCCCAGAGCCGGGTCAACAGAGCTGGTCCTTTGGGGCAGCCCACAGGCACTTTTGTTCTCAGCTAGCATCTGCCCCAAAGCCACCACCTTGCAAGGCCCTCAGCCCCCTGCTATGTCCATCCATCTGGAGGCCCCGCGGGAAGGCTCCTGCCAGGCTCCTTCCCAGCCCATGTTCTCTGTGTCTGCAGCTGCTGCCAGGTCCGAAAACACTGTGAGTGGTGCCAGGCCCTCATCTGCCGGCATGAGAAGCCCAGTGCCCTCCTGAAGGGAAGGACTTCTTGCTGCCACTCAGAAACAGGTAAGGACCTGCGTCAAGAAGGGACCTTATTCCCTCAGGGGATGCTACTGGGTGGAGAAAACGACTGCCTTCTCCAGGGCAGACATTCTTGGAGGATGAAACAGGAAGAAGGGAGAGCAAGAAGAGAATATTTATCTGACCAAGTCAGATTTAGTTTATTCTAACATGTGTTTTACTCCGAAGGAAGCTCTTTCACCCTTACTGGTGACTGTGTGACCTTTAACAGGTTACTTCACCTCTCTGAGCTTGTTTTCCTATTAAAAAGATATTGTGCAAATTGAAAGATAATTGATATAAAGTACCTTGTATAATGTATCACAAATTATAGGCATGCAACAGATGTTCATTCTCTTTTCCTTGAGAAAGTCACCTCCCCTTTCCCATTGGTGAAATGAGGTATTTGGCCCATGGTAGGTCTCTACAGACTCTCTAGGCTCTTAGATCCTGTGCTCTTCGTTAAGTTTACCACTGTTTCATTAATATTTTCCGCAACATCCATGAAGACTTTTGGCCTTCTGGATGTGGGGCCAAACCCGCACCCTGGGAGACCTCCTCAGCATGTTTCTGGCTCAACACTTATGGAGTCAAATAGCCCCTTTATCCTGCCAGGCTCTGGGAAGCCTCCCATCAACAGGCTTTTCCAGAATGCTGTTTTGACCAAAAGAGCCCAAGATAAACGTAAAGTTCCTTTTCAGGAAGTAGTGGGTCAGGAGACAATCCCTACAGGCTAATCCACCCACGGGCATCCTCTAGTAAACCACTGGCATTCCAGAAGCTCGAGGTTGTGTGGAGAAAGTAGGAAGCTGGGACCGTATTCACTAAATCTCGTGGTAATCTGACCTGGAGGGAACTGAAGGCCCAGGAGCATATTTATTTGTTCTTACTTCAAGAACCGTAGTAATTGTGTATAACTTTATGACTAAGTGACTTCAGAGGCCCACAGCTTTTGAGGATGCTAATCCATTAATCCCCATAATGGAGGGTTTGTGAGTGATGTGGGTAAACTGGGTCTGCCAAAGACCTGCTTGGATGCCCCCGTAAGTCCATAGGGAAGCTAGGATGAGAACCAGGGCCTCTGAAGCCTCCGCTCACATCTCTGTTCCACTACCTGGGGACCACCATTGGGCTAATGAAAGTAAATATTATCATTTTGTTTTTAGCATCTATACAAAAGTTATTTAAGTCTTTTAAGAATATTTGCAGTAGATTTTGTACCATTTGTCTGCATCTCAGCAGAGTCATTCAGGGTAGAATAAGTTACTTGTTAGTGTTACTTCTGTACCACTTTTGAGAGGATGTTAGCTTTGAGCTTGGCATAGGTCTGGCCTTCCAGAGATGACCACTGAGGCTGAAGCCCCTCTCCCTGAGAGGACACATACCTTTCCACCTCCAGACGAACCATGGGAGGGATCAGAGCACGAAGATGTCCAGGCAGAGCTGAACTTGGGAGGTGCTGGGAACTGGGTCCATGGTGACAGCCACAGAGCCCCACCCATTGAGAAGCAAATGGGTCCATTCTTGTGTGGCCTGAGGGGAAGCTGTTTGCCACCAGAACCCTGGCCCAGCTCATGAGCTGCCCATGAAGCAGCCGCTTACGGGGGACCTGGCCACAGGCTGGGTTGACTCACCTCCTGTTGAATGAAAGCCTTCACAACAGGACGGCTCCCTGTTCTCTTCTGCCACGACTCATTTCACTTTCAGTCAGCGTTTCCTTTGGCTCTGAAAGCCCAGTTTCAGAAGCTGCTGCCCCTGAGATTGAACCAGAAGAATTTGGACACGGGCCTTGCTGCCTGAGAGAACCTAGCAACATTGCTGTTGCATCTCCTATTTCTGCCCAAACTTGCTTTTCCTAGCACCGCTGGGGTCTAGACTGCAGAACTGAACTTGTTCTTCTTCCTTCCAGTGGTCTGAAGAGCCCAGAGGAGGAGTCCGGCCAGGTAGAGTGCAGCAGCCTGCTGAAGAAAGGACTTCTTCAGACGGCACGACGAGGGATGCCTGGGACGTGCCGCCAGACCTTCCTGCTCTGTCTGCGAACACCTGTGCAGCCTTTCTGTCTTTCGTGGGCCTTCCTTCAAAACTGTCAAGAACTCTGTCTGCTTGGGGTTGTTTGGTGTGACCTAGAGAAGAAATCAGTGGACCACTATTTAAAGACTTGGTCAAAAAGAAATGCAAAGGGGTGGACTTCCTGTTTACCTGGCTAAGGTGTGTGCCCTGTCAGCACCAGGGCCCAGGTGTGTGTAGCTGTCTTCTGCCAGTCACCAATGCTGGGCTGTGTTACTTTCTAGGGGGTCCATCTCTCCACAACAGAATCCATCCTGCCCAACACTAGAGATTCCTATAATTGTTACAGTTTTTTCTCATCAGCTTGTTGGGGAAGAAGGTGGAGAACGGATAACTGTTTATTGTGACGGGAAGATGCCAAGGATAAGAGGAGCCGTGTCTGTCCTCTGTCCACCAGACCCTCAACCAGCCTGGTGTTTTCCACAGATGCACAATGCTGAGGACCTTCCAGAGCCCTCGCCACCCTCGGAGATAATTTCTTATTTATTAGAGGGATGATGGTTTTATTTTCCATCTCTTTAGTCAATGTAAAAAGCATAAAACCCTTAGACTGCTACATTCATGATGTCTGTATTACTGGCTGAAAAGCTGTACTGATTAGGAATATCATGCCTCTTTGGGACAGCTAAGGCTTGGGAAAAGCCCCCCAGGGAGTGCAGCGATGGAAGCAGAGGACCAAAGGTAGGGGTTCAGAGGTTGTGCCATTTCAGCAGGTAGATGCCCCCAAAACATTCCTGTAGAAAAGTCAGCATGTCCTGCAGCAGAGATTTGTCCCTTCTGCAAGGAGAGTGAGGAAGAGAGTGCCTGTGTGTACATCTCCACAGGGTAAACACAGTGGGCACCACACCACTCCATGATTAAACATGGCCACTTCCCAGGCAGCCCCCCAAAGGTCTGCAAAGAAATCGAGCATTAGCAGAGAGCCACACGGATTTGGGACGGCAGCCATTATAGGGGGGTAGTGGGGGGTGCGGGGTGCAGTCATTCATTTTCTGTGTTGCCTGGTTTGTTGCTCTATTTAACTTCCCTCCTTATTCGCAAGCATTAGGAGAAATATTCCAGTGCTTTTCTCCCTTTTCCATTCAGGATGCTGGTTTCATTAACAAAAACTCTCACAAGCCACTTCCACTGTGTGAGTCCCGCTTTCCACTCTAAGGAGCAGCTGTTCTGGGCATCTGGGTGGGTTCTGACCCCCTGGGCCTTCCCGTGGGAAGTGCTGGTTCCCTGCAAGTGAACAGGGAGCTCCTCCCTAGGGATTTCCATTAAAATATGGAAGCAGAATAACAGTGAAATAATACGTAAACTCTTTATGTGGGGAACTCTTTATTCACTAATATTTGAAAAAGGAAAGGTTTCTACCTATGAAGCACATCCAGCTCCTCACACATGAAAAGGACCTTTAAAATATGTCAGATTGGCTTGAAACTTCCATCAGGTAATGTCCTCCCCTGACTCTCCTCGCCCATCTGTCCATCCTGATGCACTCTCTGTTTCTTACCATTGAGACAGTTATAGGACCCGTGTCCTAATGTTGACACTTGCATGGAATGATGCTGCTGCCTTGGAAGCACTAAAAGCAGAAATGGATCTGTTCGCCAGCTGGCCACCCAACAATCTGTTGACACAACTCTCAGGTTTTAATTACAAAAGGAAGTAGGCTTAAGTTTGCTTTCCTAGCGCCAGTCCTCTGGCAGCCGGTATGTGGGCTGAGGCCTAACTGGGGCATCTTGCTCTGCGACCAATCCAGGTGACACTTGTTTGCAGACCCCACTTTGTGCTCACCTTTCTCATCAGACTCTCCTGAGAGTCTCGTTAGACAGACTTATTAATAAAAGTAGAGTCGTGTCAAGTCTTTTTAACTTGAAATCACATTTTTACTTTAGGACAATCTTTCCTCAGTCTTTTAAGAGATTATTTGAGGTCTGGCTGCCTTTAAAGAATATGAACTGATGTGAAAATGTTTTGTGGGTTATTTAATCTAAGGGAAGGCAGGATCAGTGTCCTGTCTGTAGGTATCCAAGAGCCTTTGCAGAGGTGGGAGGAGGAAGGAAGCAGGGGAGAGCTGCATGGTCCTCCAGGGACTTAGATTTAGTGTGTGGTTGCTGTGGTCTGGGGTCTAGCAAGTCACAGGTCCTGGTGCCCCCCTCCTCGGACCTGTAAAACTATGCAGGGAACAGGCTCAACCGTGTGCCCTCGGAGGCAGTTCTCTGTAAACCAGCAGGTCTGAAACGAATTGCAAGCAGAGGCTGAGGTCAAAGCAGGCCCTGTCGGACCTTTGGCCCTGCCCTGGGATGTGAGAGCTTTGCTCCTTGGGTGATTTCTCCTTTGGAAATCAAATTCCTGTGCCATTTCATGGCATTGGTACTTCTTTGGTTAACTATAAAAATGCTTCCTTTTCAGGTTAAAAATCCATCTTCTAATCCATCTCTGGAGGTTCCTTCCCTGTGTTTCCTTGCCCGTTAGAAAGCCAAGTATTGGTTATGGTTAGGGAATTATTCCCAAGGCCTGATCTGGGAAGCAGCCACACATCTGAGAGAGGGGAACATAGCTGTTTCCAGTGTCCGCCTCCAGAGAAGGGAAAAGGCCCCACTGAAAAATAAAACAGGAGGAGGTGTTTCCAAATCTTTTATGGAGCCTAGACTCTCCCACTGCTCTGCAGGCTGCGACTTCTTTAAGCATACTGGCAGGAAACATTTTCTTCTAGATGGAAAGATATACACCAGCCAACCCTGACTGGGAACACACATGGGACACATATGGGACCAAGCAAGATAGGAGCTTGCCATTGTGATCCAGCAGAGGAGGTGGGATGGGCACTCCCCCACCAACATCCCGGTGAGGGAGGAGCAGGGGTGGCTCTACAGCTTTGAGAGAGACTGTTGTCTTCAGGTAGAGAAGAGTATCTGGCATCTTCAACCAAGTGTTCCGGGGCCAACTTGTCTCAGTACACATGAGCCACGGTTGCTCTTCGAGGCAATTTTAGCAGGACTGAATCAACAAGATTCCAACACTACTCAGGAGACCCCAACCCCTAGTAGGGTGTGGGCTTTGATTTCTCCCAACTGCTCAGCAAAGGAGGGGAGATGATTCGAAAGCCCGGGACCAAAGGGGACATCACAGAAACAAGATGAATACATACATTTGTTCTTAATGTTCCCTCTGGAAACTGGTTTTACCAGGCTTTCTGAAAGATCTAGTGGTAAACATACACACAGTACTGAAAAGCAACCCCTCTTCCTAGTGTAATAACTTACTGAAGTGTTCAAGTTTCCATTATCTTTATTATAACAAACCTGATGCTTTTTTTTTAGAACTTGTTACTCTGACTCCTGTATATGTTGCACTGAAAGGTTAATATTTAATGTTTTAATTTATTTTGTGTGATAAGTTAATTTTGATTTCTGTAATGCGTTAATGTGATTAGCAATCCTTTCCCTTAATATCTGGATTATACTTATTTAAAGAGTAGTGAGCAATGTAAAATGCAGTTGTTTTTCAATAATGTGCATTGTTGTTCAGTTGTACTGTACGTTGTTTGGAAGGATGAAGGAATGAACTTTTTTTTTCCTAAATCAAGACTAGAACTTTTATTTCATGGGATTGGAATATTACTGAAGCAAATTAAGATTTTTCTCTGCAAATGTGAATGATGAGAAAAACTTAGATGCTCTTTCCCTAAATGTGGGGCTCCTAAAATTTACCATAGTGGAGCCCTATCTGCTTGAGGAAACTAAATTCTTTGACGTTCTTCTCAAGTATTTCATCTACTGCGTCCAACAATATGCTAACTTATGTGGAGGAAAGCATAAAACACACAGTCCCAGCCCCAGAAGAATTGAGATCTGGCTAAGAAGACAGACAGACCTGCAGAAAATAATTCCAGGTGAATTCCAGGCAAAATACAAAGAAAGCCTGGAATTGTGAGGTAGAGAATATGTGTTACTAGCGTGGTTTTTCAAGTGTGGCCCCCAAACCGGCAGCATGAGGGTCACTTGGAAATGTCTTAGGAATGCAAATTTTCAGGCCCTAACCCTGGACCTATTAAATTCCAGAGGCTCCCCATGGCCTCTCCACCTTCCAGGTGATTCTGATCCATGCTCAAGTTTGAGAGCCAAGGTGCCATAGGACTCTGTGAAGGGCAAATTAGTGTGGGGGCTACAGGATTTAGGAAGAGCTTTATAGAGGCTTTGCAGAGAAAGTGAAAGTTAACTCTGTTTACCCTCAGTGTTTGAAGTGAATAGTCATCAGAATGTATGGTCTTGAATTAGGCCTGCCTTTATTTGAATCTTCTCTGCTCAGCCTAGTTGAAGGGAAAACAAGCTTGTCCATCTCCCACCATACCTCCACTCCCCAACCCCTGTGCCCCACTGTGCCCCAATTTCTAACTGTAAGGAATTGTTCTAAAACTGTCAACCCACTTAAAAGTCTTGCTGCCCTTGAATTCTCCTGACTAAGCCTCTGCACTTCTAACCCATGTGTGGACATGAGGAGTTTGTGGAGAAGCAGCAGACAGTGAAATAGTTGCTGAAAGGCGTGAGCTATGGGTCCCAAGGAAGATTCAGCTCTTTGTAATGAGGGATGAGGGCATAGAGCCTGTTGTCCAGGCCCCAGAGGGCTTGGGATCCACCTAATGTGCAGGAAGATGGAAACGCAGGCAACTCTGCGCTGGTGCCCTGGCCTGGTCTGCCTCTCTTGTGGAGCTTTTACACACCTCTTGGGAGAGAGAGGGAGGAACCTGCTCCCACACTTGGTGTTTCCCCCCACAGCCCTTTTCAGTCTTCAGGGACATCTCCAGGCTTTATTTCTAACCCAAGGGATTTTCCATTTGTCTTGTTCCTTCTGCTTCCCTGATTTCCAAGCCCTCCTCCTGCCAAGACTGCCTCTGCCAGATCCTGGTGGCTGGCCCTGGTTCCAGTCAAGCGCACAGTCTGGAGTGCTCGGGGGAGCACCCCTCCCAGAAATAAGCACATAGGAACTTTGAGTCAAGCCAGACCTTCCCTCCCTTACCCGGGTGACTTGCAGCTGCCAGCTTAAACCCATGATCCAAGCTGTTTTGGCCTTGTCTTTTTGGATGCTGTTGGCCCAAATGTCAGACCCCCATGTTGCCTGGTTTCCATGTGCCCTGAATCCCGCCAGCCCGTTTGGGGGCATTCGAGTGTGACCCAGCCCTGCCTCCTCTCTCTCTTGGAACCCCTGGCCCAGCAGCCACCATGAATTTTAGCACCAGCCCTCTTTCCCCTGCCTCCTGAAACTCCCTCTTCCACATTTGCTCTCTACAGGACTTGCTGCTTCTGACAGACCCTGAGGTTTCTGCCGCAGCCTTTCACATCCCAAAACAGGGCGTGGTGTGCCCATGGTCACACAGCCTGGGTCTAGTAATGCCTGGTCCATTAGGCTAGTGGGCTTTGATCTAGGGTGATCTGGGACTGATCATCCCAGTTCAGTCAAATCATAGAATCTGTGCGGATGGAGCTTCGGCACCTTGTTAAAATGTCTCTTGGTGATTATAATCCACATCCTATTGCCCTCTGGAATATACCAAGCCCCAGAGAGCAGATGGCACATGAGAAGTCTGATGCCTGGAACTGAGGTGCCTGGAATCCAACCCGGGCATCCACCCTGGTCCCAGCTTAAGCATCCCTCAGTGCCTAGGAGCTGTGAGTCCCTGGGGAACCGCAGAAACTTGGACCTCTTTCCGGTGGGATCATCTGAAGCACAGAAGTGAGAAAACTATGGGAACATGATCCTGTGAAGAGTACCATGTGACTGGCAGTTGAGGTCACGCACAAGTGGGCGATGGGTATTTAGGAGCCAAATTTTGCAACTGGGAATAAAATCAAGGTAACATTCATGCTCAAAGGGAAACGAGAGAGAGAGAAGGAAAAAAGCCTCCCTCTAGAGACATTTACTCCAATGCAAGCTGCAGGCCCAGTGTGTGGAGCATGGTAGGAGGGTGGGAGGAGCCCCTGCTGCCGTGAAGTCCTCAGGGCAAGTCCAACTGCTGCAGGGGAGCCCCTCTCAGGCAGCCAGGGGAGCGGGACTGAGAGCTGGGTAAGGGAGCTGCTGTCCTCCCTGGGCAGTTTCCCTGCGTGTTCAGGGGAGGAATCCTCGGGCCTGGCAATGTGACATCCCAGGACCGTGCTGTGAGGAGCCATCTAACCCCTGTCCCGCAGGTCAGAGAAAGCAGCAGTGCCCCACCCCGCAGTAGGACTCTCCCTCCTGCCTTTGTCAGAAAGCCCCCAAGTTAGCGCGCAGGGTTCCTGGGCCCCAGAGGAGGAGGCCTGGTTCAGGTTGAGCCCTGCTTTTTGCTAGCTGGTTACCCTGGGGCATTACTGGTTCTTCATGACCTCAGGGCCTTAGTTTATTTAGGTCCCCCCCCCCAACACCATTTAGCTCAGGAAACTCTTGAGGTAAAGTTTATAAACTCCCACTTGCAGAGCCTGATCCTTGGAATAAAAAAATCCAGTACGATCCTAAATGCCCCTAATGTTTTGTCTAACTCAAGGCAGGCCCTACTCACCCATCCTCCAGTGACCTTCAATTCAAGGTAAAAGAAGGCATGGGGAGGGGAGGTCATGAGGAATATTTCCAGAGATCCAATGGCAAATGGGCCACATCCAGAGGATCACGGTCCCAGGATGCCACCTTTAAAAGTGTTAAGGACCCAGAGGAGTGTGGAAAACTGTCCTTGGTCATAGGAAGGTATTTAATGTGACCTCAAGGAGCATGGCCAGGGGCAAAGAGGTTGACTTTAGTTCCATCGAGGGTCTTTCACCATCCGAGCCACCTCTTGGGCTAGTGTGTGCACAGAGCAGAGGCTGGGTGACTGGAGGACACCGGGGTTCCCCTAGCTAACTAGAGTGCAAACCTGAAGACCCTAGGGGTGGTCCTCCTCCAGTGCCCTGACCATTGCCTCCTGCCCATGAGTCCATGTGTTACTCCAGCACTTTAAGCCTCCACTTCCCACAGCGCCCTTCTGGAACAGTCTTTGTGAGCCCAGACTTGAGCCTCTGTCCTCTACTTGTCCTGCTGTGGGTACTGTTGCCTCCCAGGGCTCCCTGATGGAGGGGCATCTCAGGCCCTACCCAGCCCCTTTCCCTCTACTTGCTGGCATTAGAGCCTATGGCTACCATCCCCAGGAGTGTCCCCACACAGGGACCACAGTCCAAACGACTCTAGAGAGGGCCTTTGCAGGCTCTCTCCATCCCCAAGTACCTGCGTGTGCAGTGATTGGCCCTCCCAGATCCACTGTCCACCCTCCTCTGCCCTGTGCCTTCTGTGGACAGCCTCCCTAGGGCTCTCTTGCCCTCTGGCTTCTGGTTCAGCCAGTGGGAGGCCCTAAAAGAGAGATTGAGGGATTTTCTGCCCACCCCTTCCCCACACCAGTGCTGGGCACCACAGGAGGCTCCCAGGACCAGGCTCCAGCACTCACCACCCTTCATTCACACCACTTCTCCTTGTCCCTTCTGCCCTGGGGTGCCAATGGCTCCCCACAGGTGTTAGTTTAACTCTGCCAGTCTTCTCCCCTTGCTCTTAAATTTTCAGAAATGCTTAACCAGAGACTAGACATTCAAATGCCCCTAGGAGTGAAGCTATAAGATGAATTTTCACAAGTGCTTGAAGGAGTAGTGAATACCCATGGATGTATCTGAATCCGGAGTGGAAGGTGAACACTGTGAGGCACTGGAGGGCACAGACCTTTCTGAAGGGGCAGTCACTTCTCAGTTCCAGCCGGTGGTGGATATCCAGAAGAGCAGCCAGATTTTCCACTTTTTTCAAGACCAGGAAATCTGGACTTTCTCATAAAATATTTCTATTTCTAAATATGGCTAAAATTTATGACCCACTCTGTGGCCCCACCAAAATCTGTCTGCAGGTCACCACGGGTTTGCAGCCTCCACTCTCCACTCTGTTTGCTTGCCTACAGCTCTGCCAGGCTCTTTCACACCCCCACTGCTTTCACAGTTCTCTCTGCTGGGAATGCCTTTTTCTGCTTCTTTGCCTAAGCAAACTTCTGTTCTTCCAAGAACAAGCTCACACCTCACTTTCTCTCTGAAGCCTTCCTGGAGTCACCAGGCTGACCTTCCCAACTCACCCAACACCAAAGCATTTTACCCGTCCTTCTGTTAAGACACTCATCTCATTGCGCTGCCACTGTTGGTTGACACTCATCCACGGCTGTCCTGTGCCCCAGGTCATGAGCTTCTCAAGGTCAAGAACCTCGTCCTATGCACCTCTGTATCCCCCACATTTAGCCTGATGCCTGAGGCAGGGTAGGCAATGCAATAACATTGTGTTGAACAAAATCATCAGACATACTGGGCTTTCATTGGACAGAGTTAAGTCCCTAGAGTCAGAGAGCAAGGTCGTATGAGATCACTGGGTCCTGTGGGGCTGCATTACTAGGACTTGGTGTTGACTGGGGCAGTCAGACACCTCACAGGTCAAACAGGTCTTTGTGAGCCTCCCTGGATCCCTATCTACCAGGAGAAGCTCTTTCGGTAGGCAAAAATACATCACACATTCTGACCAGTGGCTGATCGAAAACTATGTCACAGCCTAAGAATTTTTTTCCTCTCTTTTTTTTCAGCTTTATTGCGATATAATTTGTGGTGTACAATGGATTATTTGATATAAAAATGATTGCAAAATGATTACCACAACAGAGTTTGTTAACACCTCCATTCCTTTGCCATTTTTGTGTGTGTAGGGAGAATATTTATGATCTAATCTCTTAAGTTTCAAGTATACAATACAGTATTATTAACTATAGTTATCGTGCTATCATTAGATTCCCAGAACTTATTCATTTTATACCTGGAAGTTTGTACCCTTTGATCAACATCTTCCAATATTTTTCCCAACTTCCAGTTCCTGGCAACTACCATTCTATTCTTTGTTTCTCTGAGTTCAGCTTTTTTAGATTCTACATACAAGTGAAGTCATGTAGTATTTGTCTTTATATGACTTTTTCACCTAGCATAATGCCTTCAAGTCCCATCCGTGTTGCCACAAATAGCAGGATTTCCTTCTTTCTCACGGCTGAGTAATACTCCATTTTATGTGTGTATATATACACACCACAGCCATTCATTTGTAGATGGTCACTTGTTTCCATATTTTGGCTATTGTCAATGATGCTGCAGTACACAGCAGACATCTCTTTGAGAACCTGACTTCATTTCCTTGGATATGTACCTGGAAGTGGAACTGATGGACCATCTGGTAGTCCTGTTTTTAATTTTTTGAGAAAACTTCGTACTGCTTTCCGCAGTGGCTGCATCAAGTTACATTTGCATCAACAGTGCACAATGATACCTTTTACTCCACATCCTTGCCAACACTTAATTATCTCTTTATTTTTTTGCAATAGCTATTCTAACAGGTGTATGGAGATATCCCATTGTGGTTTTGATTTGCATTTCCCTGATTAATGATGCTGAGTATCTTTTCATGTACCTCTTGGCCATCTGTATGTCTTCTTTGCAAAAAATGTCTATTCAAGTCCTCATGTTTTAATCAGATTGCTGATTTTTTTTTTTTTTTTGCTATTGAGTTGTTTGAGTTCCTTATGTATCATGTATTTTTGGAAATATTAACCCGTCAGATAGGTGGTTTGCAAATATTTTCTTCCATTCTATAGGTTGCTTTTTCATTTTCTTGATTGTTTCTTTTGTTGTGCAGAAGCTTTTTAGTTTGATATAGTCCCACTCATTTATTTTAGCTTTTGTTGCTTGTACTTTTGGTATCCTATCCAAAAAATCATTGCCATGACCAATGTCAAGGAGCTTTTCCTGTTTTCCTTTAGGAGTTTTACAATTTCAGGTCTTACATTTAAGCCTTTAATCCATTCAAGTTAATTTTTGTGAGTATTATAAGATAGTCCACTTTCATTCTTCTGCATATTATTATCCAGTTTTCCCCTCACCATTTATTGAAGAGACTGTCCTCTCCCCTTTGAGTATTATTGGCTCCCTTGTGAAATATAGCTGACTGTATATGTGAGGGCTTATTTCTGGGATCTTGATTCTGTTGCATTGGTCTATGCGTCTGTTTTTATTCTACAGGAATTTTTAATCCCTTTACCATTCTACCCTCCGGGTTAGTCCCATACAAGAGAGTAGACTCTTTGGAAAATATTTGTTGTTTCATAGCTCTATTTACTTGCTGACTGACAGTCCACACCCAGTCACCTTCCTTCAGGAAATTACTAGGCCCTGAGCCGTGTGAGCCGCTTCTGACTGGAGATGAGCAGGCTGTACGTGGGGATAGACGGGAGGAGAAAGATGGGACGGGTTTTCTCCTAAGCCTTTAGCCGACATGATTTCTTTCTCGGCGTCGGTTCCTACGAATTCTAATACCTTCTCTTCAGAGGCCTCAGATCAAAACAAGTAATGCTGTGAATTTTAATCCTATTTCAGTTGAAACAGGACATTTTTAGTGTTGGAAATAGGCAATACAGCAAGTATAGGAACAATCAAGCAACTGAATTTGCTACAAAATAATGCCAAACTTTAAAATTTGTCTACACTTAAATAATGGGTTCCCCCCAAAGCAGGATCTGAAGACAGATCGCTTAGTTTGGACGTAATCCCAGGAAGCAGGAGTAAGGGACCAAGAAGGGTGAGACAAAGATAAGGAAACACCAGTGACAGGTGTCTTATTGAGCTGGTTACTGCTGTGTGAAATTGGGACTCAGTCCTACTGGGCACCCTCTGAGGACTTATGTAGAAGGTCACCTCCAGAATAAGTCTCTAAATATCAGAGGCTGGGGCATTTGTCCATTGACTCCCATTACCCACTGGTCAGGAGTTGCTATAAGGTCATTAATTTCCACCCTCCAATGGTCCTCCTTTACACACGCACACACACACACACACACACACACACACACACACACACTGATCTACGGGCCTATGTGTGATACTGATATTGAGCTGTGGAATGATCTTACAACTGCAGCTGAAATTAGATGATCCAAAGACATATGATGGCAGCATACAAGATTAATATTTTAAAAACTAATTGTATTTCTGTAAATTGCAATGAGTAATCCAAAAATGAAATTCAGAAAACAATTCCACTCACAACAGCATCAAAAAGAATAAAGTACTTAGGAATTTAACAAAAGAAGTAGAAGATTTCTACTTGGAAAACTACAAAACACTGTTGAAAGAAATTAAAGAAGATCTATAAATGGAAAAACATCCCATGTCGTGGATTAGAAGACTTGACATTGTTAATCTGGCAATATTCCCCTAATCGATCTATAGACTCAAAGCAATTCCTATCTGAATCTCAGCTGACTTCTTTGTAGAAACTAATGAGCTGATTTTAAAATTCATATGGAATTCCAAGGGCCCTAGAAGAGCCAAAATAAGGAGAACAAAGTAGGAAGACCCGTAGTTCCTAAATTTCAAAACTTACTGCAAATCAGTGGTAATCAAGGCAGTGTGGCACTGGCACAAGGATGTACGGAATTGAGTAAAGAACAGATTAATTGAATAAAACTGAAAATCCAGGAAAAGAGCCATGTATCTATAGCTAAAAGGTCTTTGGTGAGGGTGCCAAGACAATGCAATGGAGAAAGAATAGTCTTTTCAACAAATGGCGCTGGGACAACTGGATGTCCACCAGCAAATGAATGAAGTTGGGTTTCATTCATACTGTGTATAGCCATTAACCTGAATTAGATCATAGACCTAATATAAGAAATAAAACTATAAAATTCTTAGAAGAAAACATGGGAGTAAATCTTGTGACCTTCAGTTAGGCATTGGTTCTTATGAATAAACACGAAAAACACAAACATCAAAAGAAAAAATGATAAATTGGATTCCATCATAATTAAAAACTTTTGCACTTAAAAGAACACCATTAAGAAAGTGAAAAGACAATCCACAGAATTGGAGAAAATATCTTCAAATCATATATCCAATAAAAGTCAAGTATCTAGAATATATGAAGAACTCATAATTCAACAATAAAAAGACAAATAGCCCAACTGAAAAATGGGCAAAGAATGTGAATAGACATCTTTCCAAAGATATATGAATGGCCAACACCCACATGAAAGCATGCTCAACATCATTAATCATCAGAGAAATGCAAATCAAAACCACAATGCTGTTCGTAACAGCTTTACTCATAATAACTAAAAAGTAGAAAAATCCAATGTCCATTAACTGATGAATGGATTTTTTAATCTGTTACATGTCTTATATCCATACCATGGAATATTATTTGACAAAAAAAAAGGTGGGGATTCAGTACTGATATATGCTATGACATGAACAAATCTTAAAAACGCTATGTTAAGTGAAAGAAGCCAATCACAATAAACCACATATTGTACAATTCTATTTACATGAAATATATAATATCTCAGATAGGAAAATCTATAGATTAGTGGTTATCAGGGGCTAGGGAGGGGAGGGGAAAGTGTCTGCTAACTAGTATGGGGTTTTGCAATATAATGAGTCATAAGAAATACACATTCGGTCATTCAGATGACTAAATATATATTTCCCAAGTATTTTGGTCTTCATCCACAGTTCCTGAAAACACTGTAGAGTCTTAAAGGTGAAATGGGTGTCTTGTCATGTCAATGAGACTTTTAGACCCCCACCCAAGGGCAGGGGCTGAAGGCTGAATCAGCCAATGGCCCATAATTTAGTCAGTCATGACTAAGCAGTGAAGCCCTCAGGCTCTGCGTGGTTGGCTCCTGCTTCTCAGTCAGCGAGAGCTTCTGTGCATGGAGAATCAGAAGGCCTCCCCATGCCTCTGACCCAGGCCCCAAGCTCCACAAGGATAGAAGCTCCTTTATTTGGGACCTTGCCCTGTGTATCTCTTCATCTGGCTGTGGACTCACAAGGTATCCTTTATTAAACTGGTAAACATAAGTGTTTTCCTGAGTTTTGTGAGCTGATCTAGCAAACTAATCAAACACAGGGGGAGGTAATGGGAACCTCCAATCTGTAGCCCGTAGGTCAGAAGCACAGGTAACTGCCTGGGTAGCATCTAGAGTCAGGAGTAGAGGGCAGTCTTGTAGGACGAGCCCTTAACCTGGGGAATCTGGTGCTGTCTCCAGGCAGATAGCGTCAGAATAGAGCTTAGTTCTCAGACACTCTGCTGGTGTTCAAAAACTGCTTGGTGTTATACGTGGGAAGACCCCCTCCCACATACTTACATTAGGCAGGAAAATAGATATGAGCAGGGTGGAAAGAGAATAAGGCCAGTAAGCCCATTGGAAGGAACTCAAAGAGTTAACCAGTTAAAATTAAAAAGCTCAAAGGCCAGGAGCAACTTGGCCTAGAAGTTTGAATACTCCCCAGATAAAGAGAAGTAGCTCAGCATAGTATATGTTTTCACTGTGTCAATTAGAACATACCATTGTGAGATTTACTTTAGCCTGCTCAGAGGCCCAGCTTATTTAGGAAGAATTCTATCTTAAAGCTAAGATTGCATTTTAATCAGACAGTGGCTCAGCCCACCTTGGAGGCAGGGCAGAGAGTCTTCATTGATATGCTTCCAGACAGAAGCTGATATCCTGGAAAGGAATCAAAGCAGTATATTTCTTGTGCTAGGTAAAAAAAAGAAGAAACTTAATGTCTTATCAAAGATGAACATTCTGTGACAATTTAGCCAGTCTGCACCTGGCCCTTTGTCACTTTCCTGAAAATCCTCAACCGCCTATAAAACCCCAGACCCTAAACCTTTCAGTACGCTCCTCTCTGTGAGATCGCTTGCACTTTCTAAGTGCATATAGCCTTAAAAATTTATCTCAACCTTTCAGCATGCCTCTTCTTTGAGGTCGCTTACACTCCCCTTTCTCTAAGTGTGCACTTGCTCTCTTTAAATAAAGCTTAAACCTTTCAGGGTGCCTCTCCTCCCTGAGGTCCTCGGTACTTTTAAGTAACTTTAAATTAAAAGTTTACTCTGCTTCATTACTGTGTCCCTGCCTTTCAATTATTTGTTGCGGTGGTGACAAGAACCGAGGAAAATACACAACGCTCCCACAACACTTACACACACTGGAATCAAGTCTGGGAAAGTGAATGGAGTTATGCTACTATTACTGCTGTGTATAGTACTATTGTTGTATGTATATGTAGGAAGACACATCATTGCAGGTTTCTTTTGGGGATGTTGAAAATGTTCTAAAAATTACTGGTGATAGTTGCACATCTTGGTGAATATACTAAAAACGGCTGAATTGTATACTTAAAACAGAGTAGATTTTACTGTATAGCAAATACATCTCTATAAAGCTACTACTAAAACAAACAAAAAGATAACTAAATATCCCATTATGTAGAAAAGGAAAAACAGTCAGATGAAAAAAATCATTAAACTAAAGAAAACTGAGATCTATAAATGGAAAAAAACTGAGATCTCAGTTGTTTTTGTCTCAACACAAATACACATTTGCTGGAAATACTATTGCTCAACATGATGAAGACAGAGTTCAAAACACTCAGGACAAGTCAGAGAGAAACAATTAAATTACTTTGTAATTTTTTTAAATTTATTACTGGTGAAAAACAGGTATAATAACGTCATACAGCTAACTAGACTTACTCATGGAATCCAAAAGGTGTTGTTGGTTTGGGTTCCTTAGGGGTTTTTTAACATGAGCAAAGAATTTTTGGACATGTGCCCCTGTCAGAGACAATATCAGGGAATAAATTACTTGGTGTTGAGAACATTCTTGAAAAGTTTAATGTATACAGGTCAAAATTAACCAGTATAACTACAAACAGTGCTACTGTGATGGTGATGTTAACTCGGGACTTCTTAGGAAACTTAATGCCATGGTGACATCATTCAGCAAGGAAACAGAATTTAAGTTTATTGAGTCATTCACCAAGAATCTCTTTGTTGCTAACACAGTAAAAAGAGAACAAGTGATGAATGTAGTAATTAACTGGATACTAGATTCCCATTCTGGCTTGAGCCAGATAGCTCAATGCACGATGAATGGTCTGCATAATAGTGGGCTGCTGTGCTACACAGACGTTATATGACTAACTGGTGTCTTGCTGTAATGCAATTTTTGTCAGCTGTGGGGGAAATAATTGCATTGTTCATATCTGAGGAAGTCTACACCTCAGCTCATCAGTTAAAATTGGAGCAATTCTTGGTATTTTTGTTTGTCAAGACAATACCTCCAAAAGGCTTTGAAGGACGTTCACAAGTAGTTCCTCAAATATATAATCTGATTTGTTCATTCCAGAGAAATTTTGTCTTTAAGAAACTTATTGACAAGAAATAACCTAGCTCACTTCCCTATATAAAAATCAGTTTCCTAATAATGAAAGCAATGACCTGGAGTTCATCTCAATTTGAAGAGATGAAGATTGAATTCTATAAGTGAGCCCTTACATTTAAAGTTATGAAAATGAATTAACATTACTCAGTTGTCTTTCTCAATTAATATTGATGGTGTGGATAAACAACTACAAAGAGTTTTTAAAATCTGCCACTGAAAACTAAATAAGAAGACATTAATGCAACAGCTTTCTTCAATGAACTCGAACAAATAATTCTAAAATTCATATGGAACCACAAAAGACCCCGAATAGCCAAAGCAATCCTGAGAAGGAGGGATAAAACGGGGCATTACGCTCCCTGACTTCAAGCTCTACTACAAAGCCACAGTAATCAAGTCAATTTGGTATTGGCACAAAAACAGACCCACAGACCAGTGGAACAGAATAGAAAATCCAAACATTAACCCAAACATATACAGTCAATTAATATTCAATAAAGGAGCCTTGGATATACAATGGGGAGATGACAGCCTCTTCAGCAGCTGGTGTTGGAAAAACTGGACAGCTACATGTAAGAGAATGAAACTGGACTACTGTCTAGCCCCATACACAAAGATAAACTCAAGGTGGATCAAAGACCTGAATGTAAGTCATGAAACCATAAAACTCTTAGAAAAAAACATAGGCAAAAATCTCTTGGACATAAACATGAGCGACTTCTTCATGAACATATCTCCCTGGGCAAGGGAAACAAAAGCAAAAATGAACAAGTGGGACCATATCAAGCTGAAAAGCTTCTGTACAGCAAAGGACACCATCAGTGGAACAAAAAGACATCCTACAGTATGGGAGAATATATTCATAAATGACGTATCTGATAAGGGGTTGACATCCAAAATATATAAAGGACTCACGCACCTTAACAAACAAAAAGCAAATAATCCAATTAAGAAATGGGCAGAGGACATGAATAGACACTTCTCCAAAGAAGAAATTCAGATGGCCAACAGGCACATGAAAAGATGCTCCACATCGCTAATCAGAGAAATGCAGATTAAAACCACAATGAGATATCACCTCACACCAGTGAGGATGGCCAACATCCAAAACACAAACAACAACAAATGTTGGCGAGGATGTGGAGAAAAGGGAACCCTCCTACACTGCTGGTGGGACTGCAAATTAGTTCAACCATTGTGGAAAGCAGTATGGAGGTTCCTCAAAAAACTCAAAATAGAAATACCATTTGACCCAGGAATTCCACTCCTAGGAATTTACCCTAAGAATGCAGCAGCCCAGTTTGAAAAGGACAGATGCACCCCTATGTTTATTGCAGCACTATTTACAATAGCCAAGAAATGGAAGCAACCTAAGTGTCCATCAGTAGATGAATGGATAAAGAAGTGGTACATATACACAATGGAATATTATTCAGCCATAAGAAGAAAACAAATCCTCCCATTTGCAACAACATGGATGGAGCTAGAGGGTATTATGCTCAGTGAAATAAGCCAAGCCGAAAAAGACAAGTATCAAATGATCTCACTCATATGTGGAGTATAAGAACAAAGAAAAAAACTGAAGGAACAAAACAGCAGCAGACTCACAGAACCCAAGAACGGACTAATAGTTACCAAAGGGAAAGGGACTGGGGAGAATGGGTGGGAAGGGAGGGATAAGAGGGAAAAAGGGGCATTACGATTAGCAGATGTAATGTTGGGGGGGCACGGGGAGGGCTGTACAACTCAGAGAAGACAAGTAGTGATTCTATAGCATCTCACTACGCTGATGGACAGTGACTGTAATGGGATTGGTGGGGGGGACCTGATGAAGGGGGTAGTTTAATAACCATAATATTGCACATGTAATTGTAGAGTAATGATACCAAAATAAATTATAAAAAAAAAAAAAAAAAAAAAAAAAAAAAAAGCATAGCAAATTCAACCTCTTAATGTTTTCCCTTTTTTTTTTTTATAATTTGTAAATAATCTTTTAAGAACTTGTGGTAAAGAAACAACCAATTTAGTCATTTCTAAGTTTCGCTTCAGTTTTTTGAACACTAAACTCAAGTAAAACAATATCAAAATTTTTCATCTAAAATAGTGTGCAGACATCTTAGTACACTGATGGACAGTGACTTCAATGTGGCATGGGGGGGACTTGATAATATGGGGGAATGTAGTAACTACAATGTTTTTCATGTGAAACCTTCATAAGAGTGTATATCAATGATACCTTAATAAAAATAAAAATGAAAAAATGAAAAAAAAGAAGACATTAATGTACCAGAATTCTACAATGTGTTGGTTACCCTAATTTTTTTTTAAGTACAAATACTGTATCTCTGTTTAGGAGTACCACACTTTTAAAAAGATATTTTTCATTCTGAACACTGTATCACTCCCAAGTAAAGGATCCAAGGCTGAATAAACCTTTGCATCATTAAAATGAAGATAAGACCTATCTTTAAATTCTTTGTACAGGATGAAATAAAACTGGAATTCATGTTGTTTGAAGAGGAATAAGAAACTATTAGAAAGCAAGCACATTTCATTTAAAATTTTTATTCTATTCTACTCCATATTTAATACATAATTGCCAATATCATGTATATTTATATCATATTAGATGCCTCTTCCTAGTTCAATAAAATTCAATAATAAAGACTGTTTCCTACCAGACTTGTGCCACTCAATTTTTGTACCCCCTCCTACCTGTAGACCTTTTAGCCCTTTTTTCTCTGCTTGTGTAGACATATACAAATATTTATACACAGTACAGATTTTTTTTCACAATGGATTGTATTATAAATGTTAATTATTCTATTTTCTGTTTTTCACATAAAAATGAATCAAGAAGATCCTTCAAGGTCAACAGACATCAGTCTAAATTCTTTTTAATAATTATGTAACACTTTATTTTAAGGATACACTACATTTTATTTAACCATATGACTATTGATGGACATTCAGTTTGCTCTCAGTTCTTTGCTTCCAAAAACATTGTTATATATAAATTCTACATAATTTCTCTATACTGGTACTTTCATTTCTTTAGGATGGAACCACACATAGGAATGGCTGGGTCAAAAGTGTGTATGTGTCTGGATAACCTAGAAGAAATGGACAACTTTCTAGAAAAATATAACCTTCTAAGACTGACCCAGGAAAAACAGAAAATCTAAACAGACCAATTACCAGCGATGAAATTGAATCAGTAATTAAAAAACTACCCAAGAACAAAATCCCTGGACCAGATGGATTCACCACTGAATTTTATCAGACATATAGAGAAGACATAATACCCATTCTCCTTAAAGTTTTCCAAAAAATAGAAGAGGAGAGAATACTTCCAAACTCATTCTATGAAGACAGCATCACTCTAATACCAAAACCAGGCAAAGACACCACAAAAAAAGAAAATTACAGACCAATATCCCTGATGAACATAGACGCAAAAATACTCAACAAAATATTAGTAAACCAAATTCAAAAATACATCAAGAGGATCATACATACACCTGTGATCAGGTGGGATTCATCCCAGGGATGCAAGGATGGTACAACATTCGAAAATCCACCAACATCACCCACCACATCAACAAAAAGAAGGACAAAACCACATGATCATCTTCATAGATGCTGAAAAAGCATTCGAGAAAATTTAACATCCATTTGTGATAAAAACTCTCAACAAAATGGGTATAGAGGGCAAGTACCTCAACATCATAAAGGCCATATAGGACAAACCACAGCTAACATCATACTTAACAATGAGAAGCTGAAAGCTTTTCACGTAAGATCGGGAACAAGACAAGGATGCCCACTCTCCCCTCTTTTATTCAACATAGTACTGGAGGTCCTAGCCATAGCAATCAGACAACACAAAGAAATAAAAGGCATCCAGATTGGTAAGGAAGAAGTCAAACTGTCCCTGTTTGCAGATGACATGATATTGTACATAAAAAACTGTAAAGAATCCACTCCAAAACTACTAGAACTAATATCTGAATTCAGAAAAGTTGTGGGATACAAAATTAATACACAGAAATCTGTTGCATTCCTATACACTAATGATGAACTAGCAGAACGAGAAATCAGGAAAACAATTAAATTCACAATTGCATCAAAAAGAATAAAATACATAGGAATAAACCTAACCAAGGAAGTGAAAGACCTAAACCCTGAAAACTACAAGACACTCTTAAGAGAAATTAAAGATGACACTAACAAATGGAAATTCATTGCATGCTCTTGGCTAGGAAGAATTAATATTGTGAAAATGGCCATACTGCCTAAAGCAATCTACAGATTCAATGCAATCCCTATCAAATTACTGACAACATCCTTCAACAAACTGGAACAAATAGCTCTAAAATTCATATGGAACCACAAAACAATTTGATACTGGCACAAGACCAGACCCATAGACCAGTGGAACAGAATAGAAAGTCTAGATATTAACCCAAGCATATATGGCCAGTTAATATACAATAAAGGAGCCATGGATATACAATGGGGAAAAGACAGCCTCTTCAACAACTGGTGTTGGCAAAACTGGACGGCTACTTGCAAGAGAATGAAACTGGATTATTGTCTAACTCCATACACAAAAGTAAACTCGAAAGGATCAAAGACCTGAATGTAAGTCATGAAACCATAAAACTCTTAGAAGAAAATATAGGCAAAACCCTCTTGAATATAAACATGAGCAACTTCTTCATGAACATATCTCCATGGGCAAGGGAAACAAAAGCAAAAATGAACAAGTGGGACTACATCAGGCTAAAAACTTCTGTACCACAAAGGACACCATCAGTAGAACAAAAAGTCATCCTACAGTATGGGAGAATATATTCATAAATGACATATCCTATAAGGGGTTGACATCCAAAATATACAAAGAGCTTATGCACATCAACAAACAAAAAGCAAATAATCCAATTAAAAAATGGGCAGAGGATTTGAACAGACACTTCTCCAAAGAAGAAATTCAGATGGCCAACAGGCACATGAAAAGATGCTCCACATCACTAATCATCAGAGAAATGCAGATTAAAACCACAATGAGATATCACCTCATACCTGTTAGGATGGCCACCATCCACAAGACAAACAACAACAAATGTTGGCGAGGATGTGGATAAAAGGGAACCCTCCTACACTGCTGGTGAGAATGTAAATTAGTTCAGCCATTGTGGAAAGTAGTATGGAGGTTCCTCAAAAAACTCAAAATAGAAATACCTTTTGACCCAGAAATTCCACTCCTAGGAATTTACCCTAAGAATGCAGCAGCCCAGTTTCAAAAAGACATATGCACCCCTATGTTTATCGCAGCACTACTTACAATAGACAAGAAATGGAAGCAACCTAAGTGTCCATCAGTAGATGAATGGATAAAGAAGATGTGGTACATATACACAATGGAATATTATTCAGCCATAAGAAGAAAACAAATCCTCCCATTTGCAACAACATGGATGGAGCTAGAGGGTATTATGCTCAGTGAAATAAGCCAGGTGGAGAAAGACAAGTATCAAATGATTTCACTCATCTGTGGAGTATAAGAATAAAGAAAAAACTGAATGAACAAAACAGCAGCAGACTCACAGAACCCAAGAATGGACTAACAGTTACCAAAGGAAAAGGGACTGGGGAAGATGGGTGGGAAGGGAGGGAGAAGGGGAAAAAGGGGCATTATGATTAGCACACATAATGTGGGGGGTGGGGAGGCGGGGAAGGCAGTACAGCACAGAGAAAACAAGTAGTGATTCTATAGCATCTTACTACGCTGATGGACAGTGACTGTAATGGGGTATGTGGTGGGGACTTGATAATGGGGGGAATCTAGTAACCACAATGTTGCTCATGTAATTGTATATTAATGATACCCCCCCAAAATATAAGATAAAGTATGTATGTGTCTGATTAGAGGTATGTTTGGCTTCCAGTAACAGAAACCCTACTAAAAGAAGCTTAAACAAATAAGGATTTGTTTTTCTCACATAACAAGGGTCTGGAGGTAAACAGTAGTGGGTATTGGTTGAGGAAACCCAAGCTCTTATGTTTTTCTGTTTTGCTATCATTAGTATGTCAGCACTTTGTTGTCACGCTTCCCTCCTCATGGTTCCAAGATGGCTGCCACAGCTCCAGGCATCAGTCTTGTTCATAGTCAAGATAAAGGGGGAAAGGTGGTAACACCCACAGTTGTATCTTATATCAGCAAAGCAATGGCCTTCCTGGAGATCCTTCAGCAGTCTTTACTTTAAGTTTTGTTGACTGCAACTGGGTTATATGACTACTGCCAGTTGCAAGGGAGACTAGGAAATCGGGTAACTGGGAAAGAACAGATTGTCATGATGGCTTAAATCAATTACAATATATTATCTTGATTCCATGAACAAAATTAGGATTCTATTGGAAAGGAAGAAAAAAGCTGCAAATATTGGATAAGCAACTAACAGTGTCTACCATAGTGTATATTTTATCTTAACAGATACTGCCAGGGCTGTTTCCAAATGAATCATAATAATTCCAACATAGGGAGAGTGCCCATTTTCTCTGCATCCTTACCAACCCTACACATATAAACCTTTTTTGTTTTTACTGGTCTGATAGTGAAAAAGTGTATCATTGATATTTTAATTTGTATTTTCCTGACAGTGAGATTGAGCATCTTGTCATATGATAATTGGCCAGTTGATTTCCTTTTCTCTGAATTATTATTCAGATTGCTAATTCATTTTCAATTAGCCTGTTTTTCTTTTCCTTATAACTTGTAGAATCCTTTTGTGTGATATTAACTATTTTTCTCTCATTTGTATTACAAATACCTTCCTAAAGTATCTGTTGTCTTTTGACTTTATTTATGATGTCTTTTGCCATGTTAATGTTGTGTAAGTAGTCAGTTTTGTCTTAATTTTTTTCTTAACTGACTCTGTGTTTCCTGTCCTGGTTAGGAAAGTTCCTTTTCTCCTTCAGTGAATTGGAATCACTCCAGAGCTTGTGAGAGCCAAAGGGACTCCATTTTGAGAAAAAGAACCATCTTAGGTTAAGGCTCACCTCTGACCCAATTCTGAGAAAAACCGCAAGAAAAGGGCAGCCAATCATGGAGAACCCTCACCACAGAAAGAAGAAGGAGGCACCCCCACGCAGGGAAATGACCATTGACACTCCCTTCCAAGGACCCCGGAGAAGACACTCCCTTCCAAAAACCATTCCCCAGCTTTGAAAATCAACCACCCCAGCACGACCCAATTGGGGTAAAGGGCGCCAAACCACACTGGAAATCCCCTAACTGCCTTTAAAAGGGGCCTGCGAGCCCACATCAAGGTCGCCATTTCTCAATGGTGGACCCCCAGCATGCTGGTTCTTTTCCCGCTTTGCTGAATAAAGGCGCTTCTGTTGACTACGCATGTGGTCTGTATCCTTGGGAGCCAATCGAGGACCTAACAAACTCAGAAAACTAATTCTTTCAAATTCAAAACAAATTTGACTAGATGTCCAAATGACGAGGTAGGGGAGTGTAGATCAGTCTCATTTATAAATAGATATTTGAAAATTCTAAGTAAAAATTTAGATTTTTTTAACTTGAAGAACATTTTAAGAAAAAGTACCGCCAACAAATAGGGCATATCCCAGAGCTACAGAGATGAGAGGCAGCTAAAAACACATTATAATAAGTCAAGTGGGAAAAACTTTGAGTCAATAGTGTCTTAGAACATTAGACAAAATCCAATCTCCATTTCCAGTACAAAATATAAAATCAGTAGGAGCATAGGCCACTTTCTTAACCTGATTATCTTTCAAACCAGTAGCCACCACCATTCTTAAAGTGAAACACCAAATTACTCGTTTTAAAATCATGAACTTTTCACCGTGGTCATGGTCACCTAGCATTATTTAGGAAGATCTGGCCAGTGTAATAGATATGAAACAAACTAGAAATATAAACACAAGAAAAAGAGGAAACATTATGGGGATTTAATTGCAGTCTTAGAAAACCCTAACAAGGCAACTGAAAAATCTATTGCAATTAATTTAAAGAATTCCGTTCATTGACTAAATATAAACTTTTAAAAATTTGATAACATTCCAGCTCACAGTGTCATTTCCTCAAGAAGCTCACCTTCACCCCTCCTGGCCCCTGAAGGTATCTGTTTTGTCTGTTTGTAATACGCTCTCATGCTATCTCACTCCATTCCTTCGATGCTCTTCCTCCAGTCTTGGCTATGCATCCATCAGTGTGACTATCTGATTGTCAGACTCCCCACAATGTTTTAAGATCCATGGGAGTAGGATGCACCTGTGTTTGCACACCTTTAAAATCCCAGAGCCTAGCACAGAACCCAGCACAGAAGTATTCAATCAAGCCTTGCTGAATGAGATCCTATGGGGAACTTATCAACAATAGAAACAGATAAATAAAATATCTGGAAATGATCTTAATGAGAAATATGCAGAATGTATATGAAGAAATGATTAAACCTTAGTTAAATATATATATCTTAAATGGAGAGGCATATCATGCTGCTGATTTGAAAAAATTAATATTGTAAAGTTTTCATTTCTTCTCAGAGTATAATATATGTGATGCAATTCTAATCAAAATCTCAATGAGAATTTTTGATAAGCGAAACTTACTAAATTTACATGGAAAATATGGGGGAAAAAAACCTTAGAAAAATGAGAGCAATTATAAAAGTAAAACTCTAATAACCTTAAAACTTATTATAAAACTATGATAAATAAAACAATACAAGTGAAAAATAGAGGCAATGTAACAGTATATATTTTGCGTGTGTGTGTGATGTGTATATATATATATTAATTTAACAATTTAATAGTGGTAAAAAGTACAAAATGATAAATATAAATTGGTAAAGATGTATAAAAACCTATTGAGACACAAAGAATTATTCAATAAATAGAGTTTAAAAATTGGTTATTATTTAGAGAAGAAAGTCATTTTAGATCCTTACCCTATACACCAGAAACCATTATAAATTAGATAAATTAAAGAGTAAGAAGTAAAAAAATTCAAATCATAGAGGGGAAAAAAAGAAAATAGAAGTGAGATTTACCAAACCTTGTGGAGCAAAGACTCTCCCAACTTGGAAATGACTGAAAATATCACAGAAAAAAGGATGATTTTACAATATACAAGACGTAATTACTTACATATAAAAATGAAAAGGCAAAGAACAGAAACATGATTGCTGCAGGTTTGGAATCATTCTTATACAGAATTCCTAAAAATTAATAGAAAAGTGAAAACTGGAAGAGACAAATGCTCAATGTTATCTATATCAAGAACACTAAATGCTCAAAGACCATGACCACTCAATTAGTAAAAGAAATTACTATTAATAAACAAAAGTATGAGAAAAATTAAACTTTACTGATAATCAAAGAAATACATATGAAAACTAGATTCTATTTTCTAACCACAAAATTCACAAAGATTAAAAATAATGATAAAGGCCAGGGCTGGTGAAGGTGTGATGAAAATGGCCTTTCTCATACATCACAGTTGGACAATAAATGGGTAAAATTCTTTTGAAAATCAATTGTTATCTATATCAAGAACACTAAATATGATTTTTTAAATTTCATAGTTCCACACAGTCCAAAGCTAATTCCCAAAGATTTTTAAAAATCTTTTCTTCAGAAAGTTATTCACCATATGATTATTTTTAAGTTGCATAAAAATAAAAAATAACCTCAAAGCATGTAAATAAATCCCTTATCACCCAATGGATGATAATGCAAATATTTAAAATAATATTTATAAAGACTGTTTAATGACATGAAAAATAGTTATGGTTTGATGTAAGGGAATAGCTAACACAAAATTGCATGCACAGTACTACACTTATGAAAAAATAAATTCTGTAATTTAAAGAAAAACAAATGATGTGTAGACTGTAGATGATAAGTAATAAATAATGTTTGCTCCCATATTCTGTATTTTGTTAACATTTATAATGGAAATATAAACACTTAAAAATATAACTGCTATTTGAAAGACCATATGTGGGTAAAATTGCAATATTTCCAGAATCTCTCACCTGGCCTTAGTCCATCTCCATACCAATAGGTGATTACATAGGGAAGCAAAGGCATATCTGGACTAGAGAGGTTGGGTGGGGTTCCTTTTTGCAGCCAGGTCGCATGAGGCACAGGTGAGCAGAAGTGGACGACTGCTTGTAAGCAATAAACTATTTCTCCCATTTCATTTCTCCCTTTGACTGATTTCAGTTTCAAAGGTTAATTTGCTCTGGGCTGGGAAAATATTTTCCCCCTGGAGTTACACCTTGCTTAAAAATTGGTCCAATATTTTCTTTATTTTAAAGTTAATTCCTATGAACATGTTTTCACGGTCAAATACATGGGCTTATGATTAAGTCCTGGCTCCACCCCTGTGGACTTTGGGCAGGTTATTTAACTTCTCTGGGCCTCTGTTTCCTATCATTAAAATGAGGATATTAATTGTACCCAAACTCAGGTAGGTTTTTGAGGCTTAATGAGTTAATGCATAAAAGGTCTTAGCCTGAAGACTAGCACATAGCAAATGCTCAAGAAAGAGCTATTGTATTAATTAATGTTAGCAATGCAATCTGCATTGCACACCTGTTTGTTTCCTGGTTTTATCCTCATTGATCCCTGGGAATCATGTTACATACACACAAAGCAAGGCAGGAGGATGTGAATGATCTCGGAAGCCAGTTCCCACTACCATGTCAGGTGCCTGTAAAGTCAAGGGGAGCCAAGTATCTGCAGGGGAGCTGGGCCAGCCAGGTTTCATCATGCCAGCTGCCTGGGAAATGCATTCAGACCTGTGCCCAGCGACTCAGCAGGCATTGCACAAGGCAGAGGGAACACCCTCGGGGAGATACATGTAGTCACAAAGCAGGTATAGTGTGTCTTCCAGGCCCCCCACCCCTAATGCAGAGGGTAATGAGAGGTGACAGACACAAAGATGAGCCTCTGAGGCCACGGAACAAACTCATTCCTGAGGGACTCCGGCAGGCCCTCCTCACCCACACCCCTTCCAGCTGTCGCCCTGGGGACCTGCCCCACAGGTGATAGCTGGAGTGTCTTGCAGCACAACTGACTGATCCTAGGAGGCTACTGCTCAGTGTCTTTCCAAGACAGGGCATGGATGAGCCTGTGTCTTTTCTATCCCTCCTCACCCAACCGTCTGAGGGTAACATCATCACAAAGCCTTCCTACCCTTTCCCAGAGCCCCTGAGGATCCCAACAGCTGTGTGGCTTACACCCAGAAAGTTTATTTAATTAAACTTTCCTTAACAGAATCACACCGAGGGAATAGTTTAAGTTTTATTTTAATTCCACTTGAAGATCTGCGATGACTGACTTAGCCTTGGTCCTCTCCCTAGATTTCTCTGTCTGCCTCTGAGCCTGGGGAGCAGTCATCCTACCTCGGCTGCATGAAAGGTGACATTTCAGCCTAGCATACAGGGAGTGAAGAGGGTGACAGCAGAGCCTCAGGAAGGAGTTTTATTCTGACAGAATTAGAATCTTTAAGGTTCATGAGGCATGGCCCTGGCCCTGGACTTAGACGTCACCATTCAAATACAATTTGCAGAGAGCTATGAGTGATGAGGAAGAAATGTTCACAATCTAACATCAGGAAAGAACTATAAAAGGAAAAACCTGTAAGGAAAATATTTAAAATTAGTGCTTTTTCTATATAACAGGATTGTAGTTTTCATTTCCTTCTTTGCACTTTTCTGCATTTTCTACAGTGTGCTTTTTAATCTCATTCTCATGTTTCTCACCTAGACCAGAATTCAGCAGCTGTCCCTCAAAAGCCATGCCCCTGTGTCCATGGCCCTGTGTGTCCACCCACCTTCTCTGTAGTCCTAGCCCTCAACGCCTCTGTCCCCAGGTTCAGCTTCCTGATGTGTGTCTCTATAACACATGTGCTCAGCAAGGAGAGGGATATATGTTTTTAATTTTTTAAATCAGATTTCAGGTTTCTACTGAGAAATCAAAAGACTTATCACTTTGCTCCAGGATTCCCATATGGCAACAGCCCCTTGGCGCCATCTCTGTCCATCCCCTTTACACGGCACACTGTCCAGTTCAGCGCATTCCCCAGTACAGCCTACTAGCTCTCCAACCTGGAGGCTCAGTATTGGGTGGTTTATGTTTCAGTAGAGAACTGTTTTTCCATTCCATAAGAAAGAAGAAAGGTAAGCCATTCCATGTTTACTATGTAAATACAGGCCTGTTCATTCATTTACATCACCTGCCTGACCTCTGACCTAGAGGATGGCCACAATACCTTTCCAGCTTGGATGCTCATGATTTCTGGATGTGCTGGGCACTCTCTGGGGCAAGATGAGAGTGGGAGAGTCTCCCTGACCCACATTCTAGCCCCTGATCCCCCACTTCTCCCTCAGGCCAGGCAGCAGATTTGGTGTTCAGTAATACACCCCACAGTCTGCAAGCTTGACCTTGTGGAAATCAGAAAAATGAATGGTGCTTACTGTGGCCCCATTAGTACAAGCCAGAAAATAGCCATTCCACCTGCATTAGGCTGCATCCCACTGCATAATATTCTGGCTGCTGGTCACTGGAGACCCAACTGAAAGTGACCTAGATGAAGTCACAGCAGCTTCCCCGAGCAAGCGTCAGAGAAAGTGAACAAATAGCACCACTGAGGCATGTAAGAACAGGGAATGACTCCTGGATGCCTTACGGCATTTTCCACATCACCTACACACACTTCAAGACCCACCTTAGGATCACATGCCTCAGGAGCCCAAACACAGGAAGCCCCCCAACTCCTTTGAGCCAAGAGGGCTGAATGCATGGATGTCTTCTCTGTAGAGAACTCACAGCTTGTGGCTGGTTTGGCACAAAACCAAGTCAGTTATCACAGAACGGCAGATGAATGAGTGGAAGAATGAATGAATGAATGATTACATGATTAAATGGATGGCAAGGGGATGTGAATGAAGGGAACCAGCAGACCAATGCGTTTATTCAGGAAAGGGAGAAGGAGTTCGACTACACCAGAGATAACAGGATGAAAAAAATGGATTCTATTTTAGAGATACATGGAAATATCTAGTCACTGGCAGAATGTGGGGTGGGGAGGGGATGGAAGTTACTGGCAATGCCTCCATTTTCCAGCATAAACTCTGTAATTCTATTCATAGGCCAGAGAAGGCAGGGGCTCCTGGGCTTTGACAGTACTCTCCTCCTACTGTACTGCTCACTAATGCTTTCAGGACAAGAGGATACTTTCTGGGGAACAGGACAAGGGGCCCAGTAATGAGATTGGAGTCAGGATTGTTGCAATGTGGCAGAAACAGGGAGCATACATGCAAGGAGGGCTGATATTTGGATTGTATCCAATCATTGGAAACTGCCTGGATGCAAACACTTGCTCAGGAGAGGAGGGTCCTCTCAGCTGCTGGGCTGGGCTGCAATCACATTAACTCTGGTGCCAGAGCCAACATCCAGGCAGAGGGCATGGCTCTGCAAAGGAGCCCTGCAAAGCCCTGAGGTCACACACTGCTGGAGAGGAAGAAGGGGCAGTTCCAAACACTGCGGCAGAAAATGGGTTTGAAGGAGCCCCAAACTTGTAATTAAATGGAACAGGATCAACTTGACCACTGTATTTTAAATTTCTCCAGCTTAAAAAAAGGAACACAGATATTTGGAAGATCATCATCCACTATTTGAAGTGTAGGAGCAACTGCACTAAAGTTATCTCCAATTGAGGTGAAATGTCTCTAAGAATGGAAATGTATACTAGAACTGGCACTTATAATCAAAAAGGCCATCTATAGGAATAGAAGTTGGTCCTCTTCTCTGGCAAAAAGGTACACATCAGCCACCCTTCTGGAGAGACTTGCCATACAGAAATTTAAGACGTTCTCTTTTCCACTGTCCTTTTGGTCCTATTCTCTGACCTAAACAATTCTTACTCATTTTGCTTTTCTGAACTCCTCCTTTAATCATGTTTGCTTATTTCTGTGGCTTGTTTCCTGTTTCTCTGCCATGGCATCTCCAAGGTGCTGCAGTAAGTTGTCAGGAGCCCAAGCCATGCCCAGTGAGTGAGGAAATTGCCATGCATTTTTCTGCCATTCTGGGTTCCTCTTCTCTGAAAAACAGGCAAAAGATATAAGTAGGCATACTACAGAAGAGGAAATATAGTTGGCCAGTAACATATGCCCAAGTTTACTTAGTTAAAGACATGCAAGTTAACTGGAATTCTACAATAGCTGGGCAAGGTAAATGGTTCTCAGAGCCTGATATGGCCCCACAGAAAGGAACTATAATAGGACATCTTGAAACGGATGCCACCCAAAAAGCCTCTCTGGAGGGATGAGAGAGACCCTATGTATAGGGTGTGTCGCCAGAATGCACGAGCTGAGGTCACGTGTGGCCAGCCAAGGACTGTCTACTGCAGGGAGCTGTGAGGAGACAATCCTCAGTGATGTGTGTTATCAGGATGCCTGTAGCATAAAAGATCCCCACAAGAGGGTTAACGTTTGGACGGCTACCAAAACTGAGTACTTCAACAGCCGAGAAGACACTAAAGGTGGCGCTAGCTGCATAAGCCCTTCTACAGCCGGAAAACCCCTCCGTTTACGCCCTGCCACCCGAGAGGGAGAGGAGCTTGGAGATGGCAAGTGAATGGGAAACGTGTGCAGGACCCAGATAAAGGGGACCCAGAACAAGCATGAAAACCAAACACGCTGCCTTCCTGCCTTCCCAGTTCCAAGCCCGGGTCAGACAGCAGCTTGGAGAAGCCAGAGGTTTTATATTTGATGAATGACTGGAGCTTTAATATTTATTAATATTTGAATGAAAGTGGAAAAATAATCTGATCTTATTGTATCAGACTGAGATTTCAAGGAGGTGGAGGTGGGGGACAGAAAAACCTTTTTACGTAATAGGTGTGGATAAAGTGAAGGTTCCTGTGGCCAGGATTCTCACCGGGCTCTGGCTGGCTAGCTCACTACACACGTGTGGGCAATACATCTTAATGACTCTATATTAAGAGCTCCACCCAGTGCTCTGGGCGACACAGTGGCACGGTTGCAAGGCTGCAGGAGAGCAGAGATGAGACTGGAGTGGTGGCAGAGCTGAAGACAGAGACTGAGACGGCTGCAGGGGCAGAGAGGCCCAGAGGCAGAGACCGGCTTGCTGCATGCAGACTCGCTCTGAGTGGACGGGATTCTAGTGATTGACCTGCCACCATGGGAATAAAGTTGGATATAAACCCTTTCACCCCAAGAACGTTCCATTGTTATTTCTTCAGTTTCATTGAATCCACAGTGAACTTGCCTGGGACTGAAACCCACGGGCAAGACAATAGGCTTAAAGGGGCAATGAGAAGAATAAATACAATTGCTTCTGCTTATTCCCACCGCCCCCCAAAAAAGCCATACAAGTTAAAACAGCAATATAGCATTTTTACCTATCAGATAAAAATTGTTAATATTCAGTGTTGAGGGACTTTTCAATTTCTATTGATAGGAATCTAACTTGGAACAGACATTATGGAAGGAATAACTTGACAGTTACTATATTTTTAAGACATGAATCACTGCCACCCATCTACTCCACTTTTGTGAATTTATCTTCCAGAAATGTTAGCACAAACGTGTAAAGATATATGAAAAGAGCTATAATATTTTTTGTAGTAGGAAAAAAATGGACACAATCTAAACATCCAATAATAGACACCTGTTAAATAATGGCACAGACATGGAGTAGAATTCTATGAAACTTGAAACCATTAAAAAGAACGATGTAGATCTTAATCTACACTATTGGACTATCTAGGCTTTTTCTTAAATGAAAACAAGCAAATTTCAAAATCATAAGTAAAGCATGGGTCCATTTTTAATAATCTGCTTGTGTAATGAGGGCAGAGCTATAGAGCTAAACATGTTTGTGTACACATAGAAAAAAACACTCTAAAACAGTGGTTCTTAAAATGAGGTCCCCACACCAGCAGCATCAGGTCATTAGGGAATTGATTAGGAATGCAAAGTCTCAGGCCCTAACGCAGAGCAGCTGAATCAGAATCTCTAGGGGTGATGCCCAGTAATCTCATTTACAAGCCCTCCAGGTGATTCCAACAATCCCTAAAATTTGAGAATCACTCATCTAGAAACAGCATTTAGCTGGAGGTGGAGAGAGAAGCAACAGAGCTTAGGGGGAAATTTCTACTTGTTTGTTTCTGTACTGTTGGAAAAAATTTAATTATGTTAATAAGGAATGCTTCTCAAAGTCATGTGCATATCTTACTAGGTTACTCTAACTTATCAGTTGAATCGACTTCTGTGCTCTGCTTGAAGAAAATCCAATATGTAAAAATTGATTTGTGAAGTCAATAACTCAGGGAAGTATATTACTAGATGGTTTCTGACATCGCCAGAGTAAAGTAGAAGGAACACACACATCTGGAATCGAACTTCACTGCGTGTGAGCTGAGCAAGAGAGCTCTGACTCTGAGCCTTCGTGCCTCATCTATAACTGAGGATGACAACAGCCGCTTTGTCTCCTCACAGGCTGCAGGGAAAAGCAGATAATACATGGAAAGTGTGCTACTAATTGTGCCATTATTAGTACCAAGGTTTCCTCAAACACCGAAGTCCCCTCAAGACTTTGATCAGCTCACTGTTTTTCAGAAATATCATCATTGCATAAAAACCATCCCAGAGGGATCCTCCTTGTAGAAACGGCTCCGCCAGAGTCTTGACACATGCCTGCCTGGATCACTTTTACTACTGAGACATGTGATACTTTGATGAGCCAGTCAATGCGTGCAAATGATTTCTTTCCTTCCTTTCCCAAGCCCTCCCACCCATCTACCTCAGGCCTGCTTTGTGTTTCCTTTACAATCTGTGAAAGGCCTTCTTCTTGTCTCTTTCACCTCCCTGTCCTCAGACAACAAAGCAGCCTTTTCTGTTTGCACAGACTGCTTGTTGCTTTCTTGATCCATGAGAAAACTTGGAGCAGAAGAACAATAATGTGCTACTTCTTTCTGCCCCAATAAAGAAGAGTTATGAAACAGAAGCCTGAGGCCAAAGCAGGCTTGCTGTTGTGTATTTTAACAAAGAAATCATTTCTATAAGCACAGTCCCTGGTGAACGAGCCCATGCAGCACAGATCCTCTAATTGGGAGGTTCCTTGCTCTCTGGACCCCGGCTAGGTGATCCAAGTAGCAGGCAGAACCTTGGCCTTCCATTCAGCAGGTCCCAAACCCACCCCGGGGAGGAGGGCTGCCTGCAGCTGTGGGACTGGAGGTCCCTGGGGCTGGCCACAACTCCCAGCTCTGTCCTGCCATCTGGCTACAGGCAGGTGGATTCTCAGTATTCCCGCTGAGATACTGACTCAACAGATCTGACTTGTCGGGTCTGATTGCGTGTCATTGTTTTTGCTCTGTGACATGACTGGCTGATGCATTCTGGGAATAGAAGTGTCCTCCTACCATTTTTTTTGTCTTTTGCTTGTATTTGAATTTCAGTATTATTTTCAACCCATGGCCTGTTTTTAAGCCACTTGTCCACTTTGTGAGGATAATTTTAGGTCCCTATACCCATTCATGTTCATTGCAATTTGTCTCAATATGTTAAAAATGAATAAATGAAAACTTGGGGATGCCACTGTCAACCTCCTGAGGTGGTAACCCCCATTCAACCCTCAAAGTGCCTCATGTGCCAAGAACGAATATGCTGGTTTCCATTAAATAGACTTAATTGCTTTCTTATTTCCTGGATTAGAAAACAAATATAAATAGAAGCCCTAGTATGTTCTTCCTGTTCCCCAGTAGGTCATCCTTGGGAATCTCACACCCCACTTTGGAGAGCATTAGAGTAAAACACATAATAGGTGCCTCACACATAGTGGGTGCTTCGTTAATGAAACTCTCTTCCCTGGGAGGAAGGTGTTGGGGAAAAGACAATTGGGATGTCGTCTGGTCCTCAGCTCTCCGGTGAATCTTGGAGGTTTATCTCTGCAGGCAGGGAACTCAGGGAAGAACAAGGAAGGGGCCCAAGTGAGGGGGGCAGTTAAGGACTTCAATCTGAACACGGCTTGTGTGAGACCAGAGCCCGAGGCAAGGATGAGGGTCACAGAGTCGCTCGCAGTACTGGGGTCTTCCCCGAGGCCAGAAGCTTGGAGGTGGCTGTCAGCAGAGACGGCTCACCCAGGTACCCAGGTGGTCTTGAAGGGAAGCTCTCTAGAAAAGAAGAAAGACTCTGGTGAGAGAGCCCAGGCTCCCAGCAGGCAAGCTGGCCCGCTGAGCGGCTGCCTCAGCTGACAGGAGCCATGGAGATCTCTGAGGACAGGAACCTCCATCAGATTTCCAGCAACATGCAATGTCCCTGATTCAAAAATGGAGCACTTCACTTTTCCAAGTGTTCTCTTAAAAATGAAGTAGATGGAGACACTGCAGACGAAGCCACCAGCCTGGGGCTTCTGCATCCCTAGATGTGACTTTGAATATTGCTTGTCTTGCCTGCTGCTTCTGGGATCTGCACAGACCCTAAGATCTCCTCTCCCCTTCATCCTCCTCCCTACAGAGGGAATGGAAACCGGCCCTGTGGCTCCTCCCAAGGGCAGTCTGACAAGGAGTCTCGGTGCCCTCACAGGAACAGCTCTGTGTGTCCAGCTGGCGGCCTGTGGCCTTTGATAAAGCCACACGGGGAAAAACCTCTTTCAGGCAACAAGCCTGGCTAGTGGAGCGTTTACTGGCCCATGGCAGTCCTGCAATGGCAGGTCACTGCCTCCAACCTCCAATCCACTTCGGAAACACAGCTTAAATAACGGCTTTCATGTTACGCTCTAAAGTGAGCCAAGGTTTGGGAAGTCCCTGGCTTTTAATGTGGCTTTCCTCCTGTCTTGAATAGTCTCCTTTGACTAACCCTATACCAAGCTAGCAATTGACAAAAATTTATTGAGCACTTACTATATTTCATTTCACTACAACAAACATTTTTTTTAAACATGCTCATTTGTAACCAGCTACAAGCAAATCTTCAAATAGAGACAAGGTAGAAAAAAGAGGATATAATGCTGAGGATATACTATATGGCATGGTGACTGTAGTCATTGTATATTTGAAAGCTGCTAAGAATAGACCTTAAAAGTTCTGATCACAAGAAAAAAAACTGTAACTAATTGGTAATGGATATTACCTAAACTTACTGGGGTAATCATTTCACAGTGTGGCAGGACTTCTGGGCAGCAAACCCTCAGAGATTCCATGAGCTTTGTGGTCATACATGTAAAGCAAGAACAGTCAGCATGGTTGTGGATTTTCCTTCAGCGTATCTGCTGCTTGGGAGTGGAGTAGGTGGGAAGATGAGTTTCTCTAGGCTTGGGTTTTGGCCTGGAGAATACTAGGGAGTGACTGAAGGGCAAAGGAGTCATGTTGGCAAGAGAATGACTGTGATGATGGACCTTGGCACATATGTCAGATAAGGGAGTAAATGAGACTGTGAGGAGGGAGGCAGGCAGTGTACAGGTCAGATCAGTGGATTTGAAGAGTTATTGGAGTTAGGGTAATCAGGTAAAAGATCTGGAAAGATAGTGGGGCAGTGGTAACCAGAAAGTAGGACACTGAGGTCTAGATTTTAGGAGACAGTCCAGTTCTTGGTGATGATGAGGTTTCAGGTTGGGCTGTGGATAGAGATGGCTAACATGGAGCAGCGAGAATATTGCAAGGTCGAGGGACCGAGAGGCCAGGGGAGAGATGAACCATCTCTGTAGATGTTGAAGTCACCAAGAATGCTGATGGGAGAGTACTGGACAGAAAAACGGTGATCCAGCTGCTAAAATCCTAGTGCAGACAAGGGAATGACTGCCGGTGTACAGGCGACTTTATAAAGCAGGTGAGTAGCTCTGCAAAAGAAGAAAGAAGGAAGGAGAAGCTCTGTGAATAGAGCCTGGTACACGTGTGTCACAGAAACTGGGGTTTTTAGGAAGGAGGAGGGAGAAACTACTTGGAAGTGGCATGAGGAGCAAGGATGCCTACCGGCCTCTGGGCCTTGTGTGTTGGCCTTGAGGAAGGTGCATAAGGAACTCTGTCCTCAGAGACAACCAGGTTTTCATTAAGCAAGGATGGGTTCCACTCAAAGCAGAGGTTGAAGACCCAGGCAGTTTTTCTGGTAGCAAACCAAGAGTTCCAGAAGTCACAGCAGGAGGACAGCGGGTGGAGGCGGGTGGGCGAGTGGTCAGACTGGGAATATACAGAGCTGCCCTGTGGAAGGAGGTTGTCTGGGTAGTCACACCCTGGGAGTCATGGACTCCGGTGGGGCCTGCCATACACAGGCACGCAGGCTGGTGGGATAGGTCCTGATATCTTTGAGGAAAAGGTGAGCCTCCATCTTGGGAGACTTTGTAGTAGAAAGCAAGCTTGTTATACAGTGGGGAATGGTGGTCTTTCCACTTACCAAAAACACACCACCCTGCTGGCTCCCTCAAATCTCCTTATTCAATAATATCTTTACCCCAAGCTCCCCTTGGTCTCCTAGTGAGCCGGACTGGACTGCATGCAGCTATAAGCACAAGGCCCAGTGTTAAAACCAAATGGTGCTGCCTCCTGGCCCCTTTTTCCCAAGGCCTGCATCTTAAACTCAGTCCTGCCCAGAGAGAAAGAGAGGGAAAGACAAGGCTTTCTCTGAAGGTTCAAGTAGAACTGACCCACCTCAGCCTTCTTTCCCAGCTTCTCAGGCTGGAAGCAGCTGCTAGAGCATCTAGACCCCACAGGAGAGCTAGCCTCCCCCACAGAGAGGCCAGGGCCTTTGCAGGAAGGCCAGGTAGGTGTATGTGACCTTGCTCCACAGTCTGGGGCTGAGGGATGCCTGAGGTTAGGGAGGGACTTTTGAGCATGCCCTAGAGAGCCAAAGCATTCTTGTTTGCCCGCGTACTTAAAGACCCTGGAACAAAATAGTGTCCCAGCACAGGGGCGGCGGGTTACATCACGGCTGCTCTGTGGCTGTCAGTTCAGCCCAAGATTATGAGCTGTAAGGTAGTCTTCATTGCCAAACTCAAATGTGCAGGAAATATCCCTTTCTTCATTTTTTACAACTCAGTTTCTGATTCCGTGTCCCCTTCCCAACTGGATGGAGGAAAGTTTCACTTGGTTATCCTAGGTGCTTCCTTCCCCAGGGCTACCTCAGGGTTTCGGGATTTTATGCAGGGAATGCTAGGCTGTCCCTGGACTGGAAGTGGAGGGACCTATTTGTCCCCATAGATCTCCCCTGAGAGGCTCACTGCCCCTGCTTCCATGGCCCTTTGGAACCAGAGACTCCATGCGAAGACTGTGCCACACACAGGATAAGGGACACTTTATTTGAGGCTACTTAAAGGCCCATGTGCCTGGGGTCTCCACAGCCTTTCTCTGGGGTAAGGACATTTCCTGGTTAAATGCCATGAAGCAAGGGGCCCCACATCCAACTGCTCTCTCCCTCTTCTGCCCCCTGTTAATTTGCAAAAGTCTCTGGCTTGGGGGAGAATACTAACCGCCCCTGACTCTGTCCTGAATTCCCCCTCTCCATTGAGCTCCTTAGACTGAGTTCTCCTAAAGGACTAGGCTTTCAGAAAACACTTGCCTAAATGTAGGGAAGGGAAAGGGGATATACATAGGGTGAAATAAATAAATATCTGAAAATTTTATCAGCTACTGTCTACTACATTATACAGCCCACATTGGCCTTGATGTCATTAAAATTCCTCAAATCTTTTTCAAGTGTACTGCAAAGGCTTATCCCCCACATCATACTGATTTTTTTTAATGACTTAACATTTCACCCTATTAAAATTGCATCCTGTTAGTTTCAGTCAATTACTATGGATGGATTTTAAGCTCCATTCTGTGACCCATTATGGTATGGAAACCACTATTCTTATCTGCCTTCTGTTTTAAGATGTAGGGATTTTAATGTTGTGAAAATCAAGATATATCAGATTATCAGTGTCCAGAAAAAGTTAGCCAGCCACCAGGCAGAGAAATAAATTAAAATACTATTGTTATTAGCCATGCATATGGGAAATTACCCATGCAAAGAAGTATTTGTTCTTTGGACTCTTATTTCAGTTGAATATTTATATTTTTAGTGCCAGTCACTTTTCACTTAAATTTATATTCCTAATTACTGTTAAAATATCTTTGAAAAAAGATTACATTATGATGAAGCACTGAAACAAAAAGCTATTCACAAAGAACTTTTCCTGTCACATACAGAGCAGTTCAGTTAAATACTCCCTCAGAATAAATTCTAGAATGTTCAAAGCTGAGAGAGATTGGTCTGACCAGTTTGTGCTTGTTGTGGAGAATTATCCATAAGGTGTTGAATATCCATCTATCAAAAGCTCCCAACTGACTTTCAAAAGATATTTTTAATTTCCAGTAATGCTAACTCAGTAAAACAGAGAGTTTAAATTAGGCAACTCAGCTAATAGTCAGGTATTCTTCGTGGCCTCTCACATTTATCTTCTTAGTCCCCAAGGTCCAAGATCTTCCATTATGAACAGTAACTTCCACTAGTACGTGTTGGTCGGCCTTAAACAGTCATGGTGGTCACCACCCCCCAACAGAGGTCAGTTTCAAGTGCGGTAGTGACCCTGTTCTTGCGATATGAAAGGGAAAAGTCGTAGGGCTCCTAGGAAGATTCCCCCTTCCTGAGAAAAAAAAAACAAGTTCCTTTCTATCTCTGGATAACGCTTTGCCTGGATCCAGTGCTAGAACTGCTCTATCCTCCTGCCAGCAACACGAGAGGGAAGCCAATACAGTCAGGACAACAGAGCAGAAAGATGGACGCAAGCCAGGACCTCAGTAACACTTGAGCAGCTGAATGAACCGGCTCTGAAGGCTATTTGACCTCAGAATTTGCAAATATGCAAGATAGTGTTTTTTCTGATTGCCTAAACTGGAGAGTGGGGACAGAAAGGGAGCATGTCACTATGATTACTGTCAATGGATAAAAGTGATTTAGAAGAATCATTAAATTCTGAATGTAACAATCTTTTGTTTCTGGCTTCTAAAATTCTATCAAATTAATGACATGGCTCATACTTAGTAGTGTTTTAAAAATCAAGGAAATACAGCACACTAGAAATGCTGCTCAGAATGGGAAGATGAATTTTTGGAAGATGTCAGTTCCTTCAAAATAATTTATAAGTTTGTTTTGGTACCAACTGAAATACAAATGGAATTTTCTTGAAACTTAACATCATAATTTGGAAGTTCAGCTGGAACATAACAGAGATAAAACAGCAAAGAAATATTTGAAAAGGAGATTCATTTAGTCCTCACCTTATCATACATTAAAATAGGCTAGAAAACCTAACCAAGGAGGTGAAAGACCTATACCCTGAAAACTACAAGACGCTCATGAGAGAAATTAAAGAAGACACCAATAAATGGAAATATATCCCATGCTCATGAATATCTTCAATGAACTGGAACAAATAGTTCTAAAATTCATATGGAACTACAAAAGACCCCAAATTGCCAAAACAATCCTGAGAAGGAAGAATAAAGCTGGAGGGATTACACTCCCCAATTTCAAGCTCTACAACAAAGCCACAGTAATCAAGACAATTTGGTACTGGCACAAGAACCATTCTGTGAGAGCCCAGATATAAGCCTACACATATATGGTCAATTAATATATGATAAAGGAGCCATGAATATACAGTGGGGAAATGATAGGCTTTTCAACAGCTGGTGTTGGCAAAACTAGACAGCTACATGTAAGAGAATGAAACTGGAATACTGTCTAACTCTATATACAAAAGTAAACTCGAAATGGATCAAAGACCTGAATGTAAGTCATGAAACCATAAAACTCTTAGAAGAAAGCATAGGCAAAAATCTCTTGAATATAAGCATGAGCAACTTTTTCCTGACCACATCTCCTCAGGCCAGGGCAACAAAAGCAAAAATTAACAAATGGGACTACATCAAACTAAAAAGCTTCTGTACAGCAAAGGACACCATCAGTAGAACAAAAAGTCACCCTACAGTATAGGAGAATATATTCATAAACAACATATCTGATAAGAGGTTAACATTCCAAAATATATAAAGAACTCACATGCCTCAACACCCAAAAAGCAAATAACCCAATTAAAAAATGGGCAGAAGATCTGAACAGCATTTCTCCAAAGAAGAAATTCAGATGGCCAACAGGCACATGAAAAGGTGCTCCACATCGCTAATCATCAGAGAAATGCAGATTAAAACCGCAATGATATACCACCTCACACCAGTGAGGATGGCCAACATCCAAAAGACAGGGAACAACAAATGCCAGCGAGGATGCAGAGAAAGGGGAGCCCTCCTACACTGTTGGTGGGAATGTAAATTAGTTCAACCATTGTGGAAAGCAATATGGAGGTTTCCCAAATACTAAAAATAGAAATACCATTTGACGCAGGAATTCCACTCCTCGGAATTTACTCAAAGAAAACAAGATCCCAGATTCAAAAAGACATATGCACCCCTATGTTTATTGCAGCACTATTTACAATAGCCAAGACATAGAAGCAACCTAAGTGTCCATCAGTAGATGAATGGATAAAGAGGATGTGGTACATGTACACACTGGAATATTATTCAGCCATAAGAAAACAAATCCTACCATTTGCAACAACATGGATGGAGCTGGAGGGTATTATGCTCAGTGAAATAAGCCAGGCAGAGAAAGACAAGTACTAAATGATTTCATTCATTTGTGGAGTATAACAACAAAGCAAAACTGAAGGAATGAAACAGCAGCAGACTCACAGACTCCAAGAAGCAACTAGCAGTTACCAAAGGGAAAGGGTTGGGTAGAACGGATAGGGAGGGAGGGAGAAGGCTATTAAGGGGTATTATGATTAGCGCACATATGTAGGGGGGCACGGGGAAGGCAGTATAGCACCGAGAAGACAAGTAGTGACTCTATAGCATCTTACTATGCTGATGGACAGTGACTTCAATGGGGTGTGGGGTGGGGACTTGATAATATGGGTGAATGTAATAACCACAATGTTGCTCATGTGAAACCTTCATAAGATTGTTTATCAATGATACCTTAATAAAAAAATAGGCTACAAAACAAAAGATCAAAAACAATGTGGCATGGTAGAGAAACAGACCAACACATCGGCAAAACAGAATAGGAAGTTCACAGACCCAAGGATGTGGTAATAAATCATCTCAAGTAAATGGTGTGAGACACCTGGATAAACCAAGGCGAACTATGCCCACATCTTTCACCATATATCCAACATAAGTCACAGATAAAGATTTAAATGTACAAAATGAACTTACGAAGTAAAAAGTAGATGCACATTTAAGTAACCTTAGTGAAGAAAAAAGCTTTATTAACATGATACTAAAGGCAGAGATCATAAAGAAACAAAGACTGATAAACATGTCTACATTAACATTTAAAATATATACAATCTCTTCATGGAGAAAAAAAACACCTTAACCAAAGTTGGAAGTTCCATAATAAATTGGGGAAATAAATGACTTTCATATATGGCAGTCAAGACAAAAAATGTCTATACCAATCAGTAAGAAAAAAACAGAAAAGGGGCAAAGAAAATGAACATGTAACTGACAAAAGAAAAACATGCAAATGACCAATAAATCATATTCAACCTCATAAATAATGGAAGAGATGCACTTTAGAGCCATGACCAGGATTGATATGTGGCAGCTATTGCTGGGGAAGCCATGCCCTCTTTTCAAGTAACACCTCCAGACCACCTACGAAAGAGCTGCTGCCCAGAGCCCCTGTGTCCCCCACCCATCCAGCTGCCCTGGCACCCTGCTTCACACCCCCATGATCCAGCAGCTAAAGGGTTGATGTATGACCAGCAGATGACCTTCAGGCCCCTGCACCCTGTTATGGCTGACATCTGTTCCCTAATATTCCCACCTCTGGTTATGACTGAATTTGTAAATATATAACAACAACCACAATCCCAGATGTTGGCTAGGGTGTGGGGAAATGAGTATTCCCCGACTCCATGGGATAAAGTGTGATTCGGCATCACCTTTCTGGAGGGCAATTTAGCACCTTAATAAAAGCCATAAAAACAGGTATTTCCTTTGACTCAACAATTTCACTTATAGAAATTTATTCTAAGGAAACTATATAGGACATACATGAAAATGTAAGTACAAAGTGAAGATCAACCTCTCCAAAAACTGAAAAAGAGTATATTAGTATGACAGGGAAAACACTAATTTTCCACCATCAAATTGATGCTTTTAGGCAGGCCATTCACTGTGCAAGGGCAAGGAGTACTAGGACCTCTCCTGAACTACTAGTAGAAATATAAATGGATACATTTTGCCTGAAAAGCATGAGACATTGTTTTAAAATGTGTATTCAGCTATTCCACTTCTAGAAGGTTATCCTAAGGAAATCATTGTGAATGTGGGAAAATTTTTAGCTAGAAGATTGTTTATCAACATACTTACAACAGATGAAAGCTGGAAACTATGTATATGTCCAGGAAAAGGGCACTGGTTGATAAATATTATGGCATCCTGTGAAGTCATTAAAATTATGAGATAAGAATATTAATGACACACAGCAAAAAAGTCCCAGTTGTTTATTAAATGAAAAAGCAGATTACTAAAGAGTATGTATGCACTGTGCAATTCTACTTCCATAAAATAAACCTGTATTTACACACACACATATTCAGATTTCTGAGATGAGATCGCTCCTCCATGTAAAAGACTTAGCATAATAACTGGCATGTGGAAAGAATTCATAAACTCAATTCATGGTAACCATTAGTTTTCAGTCCTCACGTCCACCCTATAAGGAAGATGCTATTACTACCCTCACTTTACAGATGTGGAAACAGAAGCACAAGGAGATGAGGTAACTTGCACAGGGTCACACAGCTTGTAAATGGTGGACAGTTAACATATGCGATGCACTGAAAAAAATAACTGAAATATATTACTTTTGTAACATGCACTCCATTGCTTTATAAATATTGTTGGGATCCTGTTTTTAAAAAATTACAGACGTAACTGAGTATTACCTTTTTGTGAGAATTTATGAAAAAAAAATTTTTTTTAAGTTCACCTGTACACTTGATCATGGAGTAACCTATTAATAATTCCTGTTTATTCCTGAGCCCTATATCCTCTCTCTAACCTCTGCCCAGTGCCAAGGTGACCTTTATTATTCATGGCCTTCAGGACAGAGCCTCACAAGAATCATCTGTGAAGCCTGAGAAATGGCACCGGCCGACTCCAGTGGACAGGACTTCTTCTCGCCCTGTCCCTGGAGTCTGGCCTAGAGCCCAGGGCTCTTTCCCCCAGACAGTTAACTTTTCCCTCCAGATCCAAGCTAAATGAAAACCCACCCACTGGCATTTCTTTACCTTCGCCAAAGCCTTCTCTGGAGAACTGTATGGGAATAGGCTCTTAGAAGTTTCTCAGCCATCAGAATCCTCCTTCACATTTAAAGAGCAAATGTGATGGTTTAAAGAGAAAGGCAATTAGAACTGTTCAGTTGAAATAAGCCAAATTAAAAGATTTAAGAGAGAAGACTTGTTCGGCACTAGCCCGTGTGTAATTTTTATAGTAGAGGTCTTGAAATTGAAGATAGGGGAGAGATCCTTGGAAACCTTGGATTTCTCACATCTATACTGAGTTCCTTCAGGCAAGACTTTAAAGAGCAAACACTTGAAACCTTCTCAAAGACGGTTCAGGCTGAAGACCAGGGCGCACACAAGACCCTCCCACCCTCTCACTCCCTGCCGCTGAAGCACAGGGTGTTGTTAGCATGTCACTGCCAGGGCTTTCCCCACCCTCAGAAAAAAACTGCATAGAATTAATGCAATTCAGTAGCTATATGTGCATTTATACAAACCAAGGAATACTGTGTCCACATAACTCAGTCCATGTTTTCAAGCATCCCAGCTTGAGATCACAATAATGGAGATGAACCACCCCCACCTAGCCAATCACTTAACCCTCCTTAGCTCCCTTTGTGATCTGAGGCAACCCTTTTTCTCCTGCAGAGCCATCAGTGGTCACTCACCTCCCAGGGACCCTCACTCTCCCTGGAGGGGTGTCACGCCTGTGCTATTGAGTTCCTTGGTATCAGCCATCCTGACTGAAGAGGATTGTTGTCGCATTTTGATGACACCCAAGTGTGTGAGGGCCTACCCCCCAACGTGTTGGAGCAATCAGAGTGCCAAATCCAGGGAAACACCCTCCTATCTTCTGGGTCATGGTGGGCTCTAGTCTAGGGCTGCTCTGGCTGGGATATTCTCAGGCTTTTGCTCTTCCTGCTCAGGGCTTTATTCCCAGGGGTCTAGCCTTTGACTCTCCCTTTATGTGAGGTCCATCAGACCCTCACAGTAGACTAGCTCTGCCAGTCTTGAAATTATACATAGCTTCAAATTCTCTGAGCATATTAGGTCCATAAGTCCTAATTTAGGGAGTCTTCCTACCCAACACATCCTGAATAATGCCCAGTACTTTGGAGCCAGAAATTGGTTTTCCAAACCTCCTGAATATGGCTTATTCCCCCATGTAGCTGGACCCAAGTATCAGTACCTTTGGAAACTAATTAGATCTTCCAGATCAAGTTGACTTATTTACAGTTTTATTTCTAGGAATTCACTTTCCATCTATACTGTCTGCTTCTTCTTTCCAATCTCTTAAAATCCAAGTGACATGGAAAATTTTGTCACCAACCAGTACCTGATTTTTTGGTGGTGCTGGTTCCCCTGCAGTAATGCTTAATCTGTAGGAAAAGGATTTGGGTTCATTGCATTTAAAGGGATGCTGATGAAAGGAACATTCCCTTTCTCTTCCTTTCCATTCAAGACACACAGCTTTTTCCCTCCAGCATCTCTCTCTTGACTTGGGTATAATCTGTTTGCATCCATGCTCTCTGTTCCCTGTGGGAAGCAAGGTCAGGTTCCACACCTGCCTCCTGAGACACTCAGGGACAGCTCCTTGCCCTCTTGGCCATCCTCACCCCTCCCCTGCTCCAGCCCCACCCTCACTCCTGGTTCCCCATCACCACACAGCTTCCTCTGCTCGGCAGCTCTCTCTCCCTCTCATCTCTGTGTTTCTAGTAGTGGATTGTTTGCTCATTGAGCTACAATGTACTTCAAATGCTCGTTTAAAATGATCTGTCAATAAAACAGGTAGCTTGAAGTGCTTCATAAGCTCTAAAAATTCATGCATGGGCAGCATCAGCCTGTTGATTCTTTTTTTTTTTTTTTTTGGCCTCTTAACCACCATTCAAATCCATGGCAGCAGCTCAAGTAGAAAATCCCAGTTACCAAAAGCACCAGGGCTTCCTCTGGATCTGACTCCAGGCTGAGCTCCCTCGAGCCGCATGGATCTGCATTCCTTTCTCTTACGCAGGAACCGGAAGAAACCTTCCCAGTTAGAAGAGCCAATCCAAGCTCGCTGGGAACAAACCAGTCCAAGTGGATGCACGATCAGTACCTGCTATGGGGCCAGCGGGCCAAGGTCTCAGCTGCCGAGCATCCAAGTACCTTCCCTTGTACTTGGGAGGACCTTTTTACTCCTTAAGCAATAGAATGAGGTGGGTGTGATGCTGCATAACTGTGTGTTATGCTCACATAACTGGATGTGAGGCTGGAGGTGACTCATTAAAGTCAGTAAATTTTCCATACGCCTCTCTCTCCAGACCTGTCCTCTGGGAGACCCAGGCTGACTTGACGTAAGAAGTCCAGCTACCCTGAAGCTGCCCTACTGAAGGGACAAGCTGGAGAAAGTGTTAGGCAGGAAAATAGATATGAGCAGGGTGGAAAGGGAACAAGGTCAGTAAAGCCCCCTAGAAAGGACTCAGTTAACCAGTTAAAACTAGAAAGCCAGAAAAGACTCAGAATTAATGGGTTAATCAGTTAAAGCTCAAAAGGTCAGGAGCAACTTGGCCTTGAATGTTTGAATATTCCCAGATAAAGAGAAGTATTGGAGCACACCCCATGTCTTCATTGTGTCAATTAGATCATTGTAAGATTTACTCTAGCCTGCTAAAAGGCCCACCTATAAACAGCATATAAGGAGATCCCACCTTAAAGCCAAAATTGCATTTTGAAAAAACCCAGGAAATTAAGGAGAAAAATTCTTAACATACTCTTTAGCAAACAACAAACAAATAACTGCCCGCCTTGGAGGAAGGGCAGACAGTCTTGATTGATATGCTCCCAAACCGGGAAGCTGCTAGCCTGGGAGGGGACCAAAGCAGTAAATTTCTTGTGTTAAGCTAATTTTGCAGAATTACCTAGAGGACTGAGAAGAAACTTAATGTCTCATCAAAGATACTTGAGACCACTTAACAAGTCCACACCCCTAGCCCTTTGTCACATTCCTGAAAAGTCCTTAGAAGGGCGAACTCCCAGCCTTTCAGTGCGCTCCTCTCTCTGAGGTTGCCGGCGCTTAGAGTGGGTAACTTTAACTTTTCCCAACCTTTCAGGGTACTCCTCTCTAAGGTCTCCTGCACTTTCTCTCTAAGTAACTTTAAATAAAACGTTCACTCTGTTTCACTACTGTGTCTCTCTGCCCTTCAATTCTTTGTTGCGACAGGGAAAAGAACTGAGGAAAATACACGACGCCTCTCCCCCAGCAAAAGCATATGCAGACCGAGGTTAGAGGAGTGCTCAGATCTTTCAATCTTCCCAGCATCAACCACTAGATCTGTGAGGAAGTGAGGTTTCAAATGATTCCAGCCCCAGGCTTCAAGCTGCCCTACAAAGGTGAATCTTCCCCACTGTGCCCTGTCTGAATTCCTGACCCATAGAATCTGTGAGTGTAATAAATGGTTATTTTACATCACTGGGTTTGGGGATGCTTTGTTAAGCAGTCAAAGTAATTGGAACAGAAGAGGAGGTTGTTATCTGCATCTCAAACTATAAAGTAGAACCCACTGTTACAACGGCAACTTTGCAAATATCTGATTGATTCACTGTGTTCATTTTAGCAGTCCTCTTAGAGTTACAGGATTCTCAGAAGATGTGGTTCACCAGCAAAGCCTAGGTTGCCAGCCTGGCTGGGACAGGGTCCATTCATGACTACATACTCTTCAGCTGAAAAGGGCATTGGGCCTCCAAATTATTGTCATATGTCACTGAGACTTCAGGTAAGATAACATGGAGACTTTATAAAAAGTCTCTGCTAGAAAATAATTGAATGCATGCATTTTACATTGTTCCGTTTATCAGTCAGCGGGAAACCTAGTGTATGCCCAGTGCTGGATGCTGCGGAGGATGTAACTTTCTAGACCTTGTGTGAATTTTAGTGCTTTCAGCTGTAAGAAACAGGAAACCCAATTTAAAATGACTTTAAACAATAGGGAAATTTAGCTTACATAAAAAGAAATCCAAACTAGGGCAGCTCCAGAGTTTACTCATTCAGTAGCTCAGTGATGTCATCAAGGATCCCGGTTGCTTCCGCCTTTCTGCTCTACCATCCTCAGGGTATCCTGCCAGACTAACTCCCCTCAGGGTCCCAGTATAGCTGCCTCAGTTCCAGTCATCAGCAGGCATACAGGAAAATGACCAGAGGGAGAAAAAGGTCTATTTCTTCTGCATCCATTTATTGACTTAGACTATTCACGGGGCCCCTCTGAAGACATGGAAAGTGGACAGCAGGAAGTAGGACACAGATGTCATCCCAGGGTGTCTGCCCCAAACTCTAAATCTGGTCAGGGAAGACAGAACTAACTGAAGGAGACAACTGGACTCTAATTACTGTCTCTCACAGTACTTGAAGTTTCTCTCTTGCTGCTTCCTCCTTTCTCAGTCTGTGGGTGCCATAAGCAATAGTCTCTGTTTACAGTTTTTGCTAGTGTCCTCAGCTCCTTGGAGAAAATTCATGACTCAAAGAGCTAAAACCCTACTACTCATCTTTTCTAACAATCACCTGCCCCTGTATACTTGAGCACCTTTTATTCAGGATGAAGTACACAGATAAATAAAGTAGCATTCCTATCTTGATTGACACTCCCTGGCCACCACCAATGGAGAAATGGAAGGCCCAGGGAGGGAAAGGGGCAGGGAGGTAGTTGCCACTTATCAAGCTGTGGAGGGTAGCTGCCACTCAGCTCTTGGAGCAGGGAGCTGGAAGGCCAAATCTAGTCCACCACTTTTTCGTGTATGGTGTACAAGCTAAGAATGGTTTTTACATTTTTTTAATGACTAGAAAAAACCAAAAGGAGACTATTTCATGACATGTGGAAATTGTGTAAATTTCAAATTTCAGTGTCCATAAATGAAGTTTTTAGAACACAGCTGTGCTCATTCATTTGCAAATTGTCTATGGCTGCCTTCCTACTACAACAGCAGAATTAAGAACCTATGACACAGACCAAATGGCCGGTGAAATCTAACATATTTACTATCTGGCCCTTTGCAGTAAAAGTGTGCCCACCCTGTCTTAGAGTGAAAGTCCCAATGGGCCCTCCAGGCATTAGGTGGGGTGGTGCCTGAGGCCTCCAGGGGAGCCCGCTCTCCGTCCCTTTGCAGACAAGGTTCTTCTTTCTTCTTTCCCTTCTGAGGGAGAAAAGAACGTTCTGCCTAATGCATTTACAACAGGGTTCTCAGACATGCTGCATATTTGAATCACCTGGGGAGCTTTTAAAAAATACCCATCTTGGTCCCCACCCAGACCAATTAAAGCAAAGTCTCTGGGGATGAGCCCAGACATCCGAGTCTTTCAAAGCTCCCATGTGACTGCAAAGTGTAGTCAGATTTGAGAACCATTACCAGAAGCATGTTTGCCAAATTCAGGCCTGGTTTCTGGAGCTTTTTCTAAGCAAACACTGTCACCCAGCTTCAGCCAGGTGTTTTGGGAACAGCACCTGAGCATCATGTGAGGGTGGAACAGGGCAAGAAGACGTGGAGAAGCAAGTGTTAAGGGCTGGTTAACCCCATTTTCACAGGTGCACAGCAAAATGACCTCACCTGTGTAGAGGTGAATGCCTGAGGTTTCCCAAGCTGAGGAATTCTCCCTGTACCTCGTGCGAACTCCGGGCAGAGAGAATGCAGTTCCTCACTCTGCCACTCATTGGTTTACTTTCCTTCACATAAGAAGGAGGAAAGCAAGAGCTGGGTTTCTGCCTCACCTAGGAACAGTGCAGATGAATGTCTATCCCCGTGGCACCAGACTCCTTCCTCCTCTGCATGCTGTTGGAGAATATGAACCTCTTGCCTTCTCCCCTTCATTTATTCACTCAACAGATATTTACTGAACACCAACACTTACCATGCACTGTGGATTTTAAGAATACAGTGCTAAATAAGTGCCCCTGAATCATTCGTAAACCAAGGGAAGAGACCTCCCAATTAACCCCCTGCCCCACGGGGCTGAGGGGCAACCCTGAGGATCATTTGCAGGAGATCTCCGGGACTCCGCACGGACATGACCCTCTCTCAAAGGGGAAAACATGCTGGGACCGGTTTTGTAGAATTCCTTCCTGGCTGAAGGCAAGTATTTCATGATGAGGATGGAGTGTTTACAAAGATATGGTGGCTGGAAACAAATGGGGTGGACATGATCAAAGCAGGGGTAAAGGGCTTCAGGAGGTGAGGTTTGAGAAGGATGCTGGACCACTGGGTAATGGTGCCCTCCAAGACCAAAAGAAATCATCAGAGCTTTTCAGAAGTGTGAGCTTCAGAAGGAAGCCCCAACTGGGTGTGATGCTGGACCTGGAAGGCACCAGGAACAAAGGGCATGCACTGCTCAGAATGAGATGTGACAAACTCCTAACTACTGCTGTGGGAGGGGGTATATACAGGAGGAGCCACATTCAAGAAATAGTTCAGAAATGTAGCCAGTATGGCTTAGAGGTCAATGTATTGGGGATCCAGAGAAACCCTGGATCCCCACACCCACCCAGCCCCCACCTCAGCTGCCCAAGCTTCCACCTGCCCTGACCTCCCCTGCAGCTCAGCTCCCGTCCCCAGCCAGGCCAGCAGGAGCAAGCCAGGAAGGGACCAGGAACTAATGGATGTGGTTGGAGGGATTCTTAATTTCTGGGGTGGGGGGGGGAGTTGTCTTTTTTAACACCTGATTTTGTTGTGAAGCACCCCCAGAAGTTCCCCTTGCTACCCTTCCAAATGGATATTCTGGAAATGGCTCTATGTGCTTCCCCTATAGGCCATGACTCCAGTGCTACAGCTCAGTGGTGCTGTTGAGAGGCAGTGTTGCCCTCTGGTAGTGCCCACGAGCTCCAGTGTCAGTTCTGAATTTGAATCCTAGCCCCACCACTTAGCAGCTGTAACACCTGGTCGAGTCACATAACCCCTGCAAATCGGTGTCGCCACCTGCCAGATGCTCGTGAGAACAGTGCCTGCCTCCGAGGGTGTGCTGAGGATCAGGGGAGGTAGTAAGCGAAAACGTTCAGCCCAGAGCTATGCAGGAGAGATTGGTAGATCTGATATCATGCTTATCTGCCTTTGAAGACCCAGTGCATATTTATTTATTCACTTATTCAAATGAGTCTTGATGAATATTTATCGAGGACTTTCCATATTCCAGTCCATAGTTCTGGACGTTGGGAATATAGAAGTGAGCAAGAAAGAAAAGGTCCCTGCCCACTGGAGCATCTATACTTAAGACAGAGAAATAAGCCATAAATAAGATAATTACAAATGGAGAAATGTGGAAAGAAGTAAATGAGAAGGCACCCACAATGTGATGAGCCAAAGACAAAGATCCTGAGATGGTGACGGGTGAAATGAGATGTTCACGAAACTCAGAGAAGAGAGGATGGATGTGGCAGCAGCATGAGGGATGGCACCACATGGGGGTGACTTGATAACCAGGCTCAAGTCATACCAGGCCTCACCGACCCCACTGGACTTTGGACTTTATTCTAAGTCAATGGGAAACCATTAAAATATTTCAGGCAGTGGAATGATATGATGATTTCCCTTTTAAAAAAAAAACTTGATGTCTGTAAAAAGATTGAAGGAAATTAAGAGTAGAACTAGAAAATCCTGGTAGAAATCCATAGCAGTTGTCCTCGTGAGAGACGATGGCTAGGCAAGAATGACACAGTGGAGATGGAGCTCAGTGCCATATCCAGACGAGACCATGGAGATCATACCAACAGAGTTTACTGACAGCTTGGCGATAGTGGATGAGGGAAGAGGGAGGAGTCTAGAATGACGCCTAGATTTTCAGCTTGAGCAACTATGTGGGATAGTGATACCATTTACCAAAGTAGAAAACAGTGGAGAAGAACCAATCTGGGGAGGAGTCCTTCGTTTTGTTTTGGAAAGTTAACATTTCAGGTGGCTTATAGATATCCTGATGAAGACATCTTGGTTTTGGTATTTGAATCTGGAGTTGAATGATGAACTCAAAACTGAAGATATGTTAGGGAATCGTCAGCACATTGATGACACTGGGTAATGTATAAATAAGACTGAGGGGACGGGGAAGCAGTTGAAAGCAAACCAGGAGATGAGCAGATCAGGGAAGCTAAAAGAGGTGACTGTTGGCAGCAGAAGAAGGGAGGGTAAACTTGCTGGACACTGGTGAGCAGTCCAGTAAGAGGAGAACAGAGAAGTGACCATTGTATTGGCAGCTTGGAGGTTATGGGTGACCCAGGCAGAACTGCTTTGGCAGAGCCATAGAGGCAGAACCCAACAGGAGCAAGCTGAAGAGCGAAGCATTTATTTTGCTCACAAAGCTGCAACTTGGGCAGAGTTCTGCAGGGACAGTTCTCTGCTCCACTCGGTGCCAGCTGAGGAGGTTCAGAGGCTGGAGGCTGGAGTAATATGAAGGGCCCTACATTCACATGCGGAGCAGCTGTTGCCGGCCAGGACTTCAGCTGTGACTGACAAGAACCCTTTGTGGCCTCTTCCTGCGGGAGCTTGGCTATCGCACAGCATGGTGACTGGGTTCCAAGGGTGAATGTCCCAAGAAAACCAGATAGAAGCTATACCAGCTTTTATTACTTAGCCTTGATAATCACATAATCTCACTTCCACTATAGTCATAAGTGCACCCAGGCTCAAGGGGATGCAGCAGAGACTACACCATTCAGTGGAGGAGAGTGTCAAGTTCACTGTAACAAGAACTTACAATGTAAGGTAGAATATACTGGTGTGGCCTTTGCAAAATACAGCATCATAGTGACTTTTTTTCCTCTTCTTTCACATTGCAATGGGATGATATGCAATGAATCTGAACTTTAACTTATCTAATATGTTTTAACTTATCCAATATGCTTCTCCCATCTTGCTCCCCACAGAGAGCACAAGCCTCAATTTGTTTTATCATCTTTCTTTATATTTATATAATTTATCATATAGCTACTTAAGCCAAAACAATATATTATCTGTTTTGCTTACTAGTTGCCTTTAGAAAAAAATATGTTATATATAAGTCTTCAAGGACTTACATTATTTTCCTAACATTTATCCGTGGTGATGCATGTAGCCCATCCATTTTCACCACTGTGTGACATTCCATCATGGGACATAACATGATTTATCTTTCCATTTCTCCTTGATGGGTCCCCAGATTACTTCCAGTCTTTTCCTACTGCAGCTAGTGCTGCTGGGAGCATTCTTGTATCTCCTGGAGCCCGTGTGAGAGAGTTTCTCTCAGATACATGTCTGGGAGCAGAATTGGTGGACATGCAAATATTTAGCTGTGTAAGAGAATGCTACGTAATTAACAGTACTGGGTATTGTCAGACTTCCTAATTTTTGCCCATCCAGGGGATGTACAAATCCAAATGTACAAAGAGGATTTGCATTTCCCCAACTGATGGTGAGGTTGAGCATCTTTCATGTACTTATTAGTTATGTGTATTTCCTCTTCCGTGAAGTAACTGTTCGTGTCTCCAGATATTATGCTTCCACATTCCTTTTTTCTAAATAAACTTTTTTAGAATAGTCTTGAGTTTACAGAAAAATTGCAAAATAGTTCAAAGAGTTCTCCTATACCCCCACCCAGATTCCCCTATAATTAACCTCTTACATTAGCATGTCACAATTGAAGAACCAATATTGATATATTATTCATTGAAGCCCATATTTTATTGAAATTTCCTGAGTTTTTACCACCTGTCCTTCTTCTGTTCCAGGATCCCATCCAGGATACCACATTACATTTATTAGTCATGTCTCCTTAGGCTGCTCTTGGCCACCACAGTTTCTCAGACTATCCTGGTTTCGGTGACCTTGACAGTTTGAGGAGTGCTGGTCACGTATTTTGAAAAAGGTAGCTTGATTAGATTTGTCTGATATTCATAGAAAAGCTGGGGGTGTGTAGTTTGGGGAGGAAGATGACGGAGGTGAAGTGCCTTTCTCATCACATCATATCAAGAGTACATACTATCAACATGACTTAACACTGTGGATGTTGAACTTGATCAACTGGCAAGTAGAGTTTGTCAGGTTTCTCCAGTGTAAAGTTACTCTTTTTCCCCCTCTTCATAATGTACTCTTTGGATAGAAGTCCCTATGCACAACTCACACTGAAGACTGAATAATGGCCCCCAAATATATTCACCTCCTAATCCCCAGAATTTGTGAATGTTGCCTAACATTGCAAAAGTGATTCTGCAATTGTGAGTAAATTGAAGATCTTGGCATGGAGAGATTATCTTGGATTATCTGAACGGACCCTAATCACAGTCATTAGTGTCCTTATAAGAGGGAAGCAGAGGGGATCGACACAGAGGAGGAGAAAGCAAGGTAACCACAGAAGCAGATTGGAGAGTTGTGGCCAGTAGTTACCTACAGCTGGAAGGAATGGACTGTTCCCTAGGGCTCCCAGGGCCAGCACAGATCTGTAGACACCTTGATCTCAGTTCAGTGCTACCAGTTTTAGATTTCTAGCCTCCATAACTGAAGCAGAATAGATTACTGTTGTTTAAGTCATCAAGTTTGTGGTAACTTTTTTATTACCACCTCAGGAAATTAATACAGAGAGTTATGTTACACCCCCTTGGGGGTGGAGTATTTACTTACCTTATTTGGAATTCTGCACAGGAGTTTTATCTCTTTGCCACCATTTACTTATTTAATCATTTATTTATATTAGTATGGACTTGGAGCTAATTTATTTTATACTTTGTGTTATAATCCAATGCTAGTTTACTTTGTTATTCCACATTCTTCTTAAACGGAGAAAGTCTTCGTGCAGGTAACCCACCACATCTACAGGTGCCTCTGGCAGAGTACCTGAGAAGGTTCTAAGGAGATGGAGATTTAGAAGGTGAGTTTGCCTTACCTTCTGACTGTGGCCTGAAGGCTGGCCATGCAAACTTCAAATGGGCTGTAGGGTAACAAACTTACCATTTAAGCAATAACACAAAAGACAGTGTTACTCCCTTGCACGTAAAGAGATTTTGCATACAAATGAATAAATGGATAAAGACTATCTGTCAAACATTTGCTCAGTTCTTGTCAATAATATAAGTACTCAAGGAATTATATTTAAAAAGAAAAAGTTACTGAAGTCTTGGTTGATGTCACTGATGGATTCCAGTCACCTGGACTATGCAAGCACAGCAACTGTGGTCTATTTTCTTCTCAAATATCTCAAGAGAAAGTCACTGCACACCCTTATTTAGTTCCCGCTCAAAGAATGTTATGCTCCTTACAGGCAAGATTTTCCTTGTTTCCAGCAGAAATCTCCTCTGCTTTGATTTCAATTTGCAGCCTTTAAGAGAAAGAGAGCAAGAAAAGATATGTGATACAGTTGTCAGTGCCCAAATTGGGTTGGGGGCAAGGAGGGTTGCCAAGGTGATGGTGCTTGAGGGAAGGGTGCGAGGCAAAGGGCTCTTGTCTGAGTGCTTGCTACACAGGACTTGAATTTCCTTCCAGCGCCGTAAGTTTGCTGTGAGCAAGCTCTTCAGGTCAGGAACACATTTCTCAAGGAAGGAGAGGAGATCCCAGGCCAGCCCCCAGGGTTTAAGAAAGCAGCCTTTGGCACAGGAAAGGCCTGGGGTTTAGTTTTGGCTGTAAAGCTTACCAGCTGTAAAGCTGTGTGACTTTGGACAAGTTATCTTCCTCAATCTCCTTTCTCTCATCTGAAAAATTAAGACTGGATCTATGTCACAGGTTGTGTGAGGAGAAGGTGGAATCAATGCTTACACAATAAATAGTAGATATTTATTTTATACTCTGGGTTATAATCCAATACTAGTTTATTTAGTTGTTCAACATTCTTTTTAAAGAGAGAATTTAAATTACACACGGCAGAGCTAGGAGCATTACAACCACCACAACTATTATTATTGTGGTGGTTTTGCTGTTATTTCTTATTGTTATTTAGTAAAATTGTAATAATAGCCAGGTGCTGGAGTCAGAGAAAGTTGGTCTCCTATCCCATTTCACCACTATAACCCTGGGGCGAGTCATTTAACCTCTCTGGGCCTCAATTTCTCCTCTGTAAAATAGAGTCTATATCACAGGATTATTAAGAAGATTAAAATTAAATAACACAAAGTTAGATGATGCATGTAAGGCCCTTAGCACAGTGCCCAGCACGTTGAATGAACTCAGTAATGTGAACTGTTATCATCATCCTATTATGTACTCCACGGCACACCTACCAACATGCACCGGTCCCACACTGGCCACAGTCCTGAGGTCCTGCAAGCTCAGTCCTAGATCCTGAGCTGACCTGAACCAAACCTGGCAATACATTAGGGGCCCAATCCCCTCCTCCTACCCTCTTCCCCTGCCACCCAGGTAGGCACCCAAATCATTCTTGCTGCCTTAAATTTTTATAGCTCCAGACTGCAGTCTGCAAGCCTCCCTCTAACACTGAACAGGAGCCCGCAGGCAAATAACCCACCTTCTACCATGGGTTTCCAAGTATAGTCCCAGCGAGGCTAAAACTGAGCCCCAACCACCTCATGTAGGTCCTGGCTCCTGGCCCAGCATGCACTGGCCCCCTCCTTGGAGTTTGACACATTCTACCTGTACCCCCATTCAGCTGGCTAAAGCCCTGCTTTACCTCCCACACTAGAACCAGGGCCTGTTCAGAACCCCCACTGCCTCCCCTCAGCCACCCCCACACATACTGGCACAAGCTGGCTCTTACTAAAGGTCACTGTACCTGCCAAGATTCTGACATTCCAAATGCCACCAACCTCTCAATCCTTCTAGCCCTAGCCCACTCCTCTATCTGACCCCTTCTCAGCTGATAGCCTGCTTGCCTCTCAGCTGAAGGCCTGGAGGCTGGCCCTCATCTCATTTTACCCCCACAACAACTCTTGAATTGTCCCATTTACAGATGAAGAAACTGAGCTGCAGAGATATTCAGCAATTTCCAATGTCATGTGACTAATAATTTCCAGAGAACCTGGGTGCCCCTGACCTGAGTTCAGGGGCTTCTCGGCTTCCTGTGTCACAGACCCAAAGCTCAGGAGAGCCAGCTCCCTAATTCTCACTTTGGATTCCAACTTTAAAAGCTTGGCAGATATCGCTCTTCCTGACTCCCAGGCATTTGGCACTGGTTGTGTATGTTTCCAGAGATACTTTTCTACATGGAAGAGAAAAAGAAGGAACATATTTCTGTTTGACTAATAAACATGTAATCCCAAGGACTCTACACCTTTTTTAAGCCCTTTTTAAGCCTTCAAACAGCACAGAGACCTGCGCAAGTGGGAGAAACAGGAAAAGTATTGAGTTGGTTGGAAACATACTGATTTTATTGCAAAGAGTCCCTTTAGAATATAAGTGCTGTTAACATGATCACAGGAGGAGGGAAAGAAGAGTTTCCAAGCCTCTCCCACACTCAGTGGCACTCTGTATTTCAGAGGCCCTGAGGTCCCTTGTGTCTTACAAGTCAGAAGCTTTGCCCTGGAGTCCTGGGTGTGCATAGGTAGACACAGTAGAATCAGCCCTGGTGGTCTTGAAAGCCGTATTTGACGTCAGGAGACTTTGCTATGCAAAGCCTCCAACATACAAGTCTAGAGGAAAAGATGCCCCACTAGTCCTCATCACTATCAGAAATGACCTTGTTAATTTAATTGTTTACATGTTAGTACTTCCGTGTGTGTTCCACAGGGCCAAGGACACTGTTCACTGCTGGATCCCCAGCAACTACAAGTGTCTAGCATACAGCAGGCAATCAGTAAATAAATAGTTTTTGAGTATATATTAACGTTTCCAATTTGAACGTACTGTGTCAACCACCAGCAAGAAAAAGGGTAGCATGTTCTCATTGGTCATGGGATTGGGGAAGCCAGGTGGCCAGTCTCAGTCAGCCGCCCAGTGCTCATAAGTTACTGCCAGGCATGCTCAGCACAAGGAAGGTCAAGGGCGTCTACCCTACTCATATCTCTACCCTGTGTTTTTGACATTTATTTGTTTGTTTTTAATAACAAGTATTACAATGAATTTCTTTGCCAAGTGGCCCACCTCATTAAATCCACCAAGTATCTTCCATGTCCAGGTCTTAGATAAAAGTAATAATCATTACTACTGGCTCTCTACCGACTGACCACTGTGTGCTGTGCACGTATTATCTCCTCAAGTTCTTGAAGCAACTCTTAGATGTATATTATTATCCCTATTTTACTAATGAAGAAACCAAGGCTTAGAGAAGCTGAGAAACTTGGTCTAGGACATACAGCTCTTAAGCGAGTGTCATAAGATATGAATCAAATGAATCCAAAGCCCCAGCTCTTAACCACCACGCCTTTCATGAGGTCACAAAATTAATGAACTGACCTTTTTTTTTTTCTCTTATGTCAAAATTCCACAAGGAAAGACATCCAGCCCAAATTTTCCTGTTAGATCTGGATTGCTCAATTGTTTGCTGGTAAGCAGCAAACCTGCCTTTCTGAGTTGCCTGGGCCCTGAAATCACCCCTCCGTGGTGTGCTCTCCCAGTCACATCAGCATGAAAGTGGTGCCCAGCCATGGCGACCCGTAGCTGCCCAAGAACAGTGCAAATGGAAGCAGCAGGGAAAGGAAGTTGTGTTTTCCATCCACTGGGGTTCTTCCCTCTGTGGTACACCCTCCTCTTCTCTCATCTACCTTGAGAAGAGATGGGCTTGGGTGAATGAATTTACAGGAGGGTTCTAGAGCTCTAGGAACATACCATTTCCAAGGCCCCTGAGACAATCATCTTAAACTCTTAATGAAACCCTCAATCGGTCATGTGTCCATTCCTCCACCCAGGAAAGATCAAGGCCCCCCCAGAATTCTTCCTGATGATACTTTAAATAACAAAGGTTATCTATTACCAGGGGCTCCTGACATTCTCCAAGGAAGTAGTTCTCCTGTCAGGGTGAAAAAGAAAATCTGTTCTCTCCTGTTAGATGTGTGGTGTCCTGTAATAGCTTGACAGGGGCTGTTGCCCCATCCAGCATCCCCTTCTTCCCTTGAGCCCTCAGTCCTCATCAGGTCAGCCATCACATAAACTCCCAACACAATGCCATCCCTGTCCCACTGGAAGGCAAAGAGCCCTGGGGCTCAATCTAAAGGAGGTCATGGTCCTGCCTGATCAGAAAGGATGGAGGTCTACCAGTGTCTGTTGTCTGGAGAAGGATTTTGTAGGTATCCAAATTCGATCCTCTCGGAAGATGGATGCCAGCCCAAGCCATCTTCTAGCGGCCACCTCGGGGAAGGCCACGCACTAGCCTTCAGCTTTCCGTCAGGACCGGCAGTCCAAAGTCAATCTCTCTTCTAACGCATTGGCAGTGCAAACCATTTTGGGTGCCAGGAAAGTGGTACTTTAGCTGAGGGGGTTCAAGCAGAAAGGAAATGATATATAACTGCAGCTGCACTAAGTCATGGTGTCAGGGTCTGGGACCTGGGAAGGTATGGGATAGGAGAGGGGAGGAATGTTTATTTGGAAACTACCTCACACAGTCCAAATTAAGCAGGCTATTTTTTCAAGCCCACTTTCCATCGCAGCCCCTTCTCTCTGCTAACTCTTACCTCTCCTAAGAGCTCTTTTCCTCAACCCAATATCTCGCTTTTGTCAGTCTAGAGAATTTTTCCTGATCCTCTAGGCTATGAAATGCCCACATAAACTTAGCATCATACACCTTATTTTAAAATGCCGTGACTAGATCAAGGCCCACACCTTCTCTTTGAAGTCTTTCCTGAAAATGGCAGCCATATCTGATTTCTGTCCTTCCTCACCAGTCTTGAAACCTACTGACTGGATCATCCATTGAGCACTTGAGCCTCTCTCCAGCCCAACAGAGACCATAGCTCTTTAATCTTGGCTATTTTCAGATTGTTTAAGTATCTTATCTTCCTGGAAAAACTGTAAGCTCTCTTGAGTCTCAGACTGGGTCATGTAGTCCTTTTGTATGCGGTACTAGGTATCCTCATGGTGCTGAATACCTAGGAGGTATTTAGATTTATGAAGCTGCATTGAACTAAACAGAATTAAATAGGAGCACACAGCAAAATATGAGGCCACAGGACACTCATCAGGAAAATGTTTAGTGGCCTCCAATTTCAGGTGAGTAATGCCTAGTAATGGGCCCAAGGTGTATGCCAGAACAACACTGGGCCAGTCTCAGTTACAAATAGTTAGCTGACAAAGCGCTTCCAGGCTGGATGGGCTGCCTGCACTTGAAACAGTAAAAAGAAGGAAGACCCCTATTTCTTTTGGACTAAGACTGCCAAGACACAGGCCATGCCAGGCTGTCAAAATGGCAAAGTTTCCCTAGAATAGATGCTAGTTTGCAGGACTTGCTGCTCGTTGGCCCATGTTTGCACTCTTTCACATCTCCATGATCATCCGATCATCAAGGAACAACTGATTTTACTGCAACTACTGTCTATGTTGAAATAAAAAGTAATTCATCAACATACCTAATCAGACAAAGTCAGTCAGAGGCAGCACTGGGAATTTAACTGAAAGCTGTAGAATTTAGGATCGGGGCTATGCTTTCTTGTTCTCTCACTCGCACATGTAAATTTGAAGGGACCTTTTTCCTGATGGCCTGCAGATACTAGCAAAAATGAGTTTTCCAGCCACTTCATGAATGGGAGAAATTAGCAACTTGAGAGAAGATATTGCTCACCAGAGTGTCGAATGAGAGGTCAATGGTGGACTCCTGGAGTGTCTGTCAGAGCTGGGAGCGACTTCAGAGAGTACCTGTTCAGCTTGCTGGTTTTACAGACCAGGAGTCTGAGCGCCTGGGAGATTTGCGACCTCCACAAGGTCACACAGCTCACCAACAGTGTTCCTGGCTTCAGCCTCATAAGTCTCAGTCCCAAGTTTCCCCAGTACACCAGGAGGAAAAGAATGCAAAGGATAAAAACGGTACAGACTCTGTGGGAAAACTAGATGGGTGAGAAGGATGATGTCCTTTGAGAGCTCACTAAGCCCTACAAAAAAAAGCCCCACAGAGCATCTAGAGTTGGTGGAGAGGCTCATAGTTGCCAGAAAAATAAGACACCCCAGACCCAGTGTATTAGTTTGCTAGGGCTGCTATTACAAACATCACAGACCGGGTGGTTTCAACAACAGACATTTATTTCCTTGCGTTCTGGAGGCTAGAGGTCTGAGATGGAGGTGTCAGCAGAGTTGGTTTCTTCTGAGGCCTCTCTTCTTGGCCCATCGATGGCCATCTTCTCCCAGGGCCTTCACATGGTCCTCCCTCTGTGTGTGTCTGTGTCCTAACCTCCTCTTCTTAGAGGCCACCGGTCATATTGACCTCATTTAAACTGAGTTACCTTTTTAAAGATCCCACCTCCAAATACAGTCACATTCCAAGGAATGAGGGGTAAGGACTTCAATATATGACTTGGCAGCAGTGGGGACACAATTCAGCCCATAACGCCCACTAACGTTTTCTTCTGAACATACTAGTGGGGGGTCGTCCAAATTCTCCTCCTCCCACAAACAGGATTTGCGCTAACCTGGTGGAACATTCAGTCCAGCAACCAGAGCAGGACTGCAGGACTCCCCAGAGAGTCATCGTGCCAAACTTTCAGGAGCTACTGCTTTGAATTATTCCACGTAGTCTTATCTGATTCTCCTCAACAATCTCAGTGGATCTCCACATGCAAATACAGAAGACTTTCTAAAAGGAATGGGGTTCTGCTCTAGTCCGTTCATGTGGAACAGAAAGAACTCTGGGTTAAAGAGTAAGAGGCAAATGCCCATGAGATGAAGGTTCTGCAGGGGCCCTGGCCGGCCCGAACAAGCAGTGCCCTCAGGCCCTGAGGGCGGCCAGGCTGCTGCCAACCCAGCCAGCCTACACGGGGTGAGCCAGGGGTGGGGCAGCATCTCCCTGCCCTGGCTTCACACTTCCTCCATATTCTTCCCACATCTGCAGCAGCTTCCTGCAGACAAAGCTGTTGGTGCCTGCCCATGTTTGGAAAACAACCAATGCAAAGAGCAAAACAGCATCCAGATTGGTGCTGTTTTAGGTCTTAAAAATGATCACTCTCTGAATTCTCTAAGAAACTGGCCATAAAGATAGCACAGAGGGCAAAGTGTGAGCTGAATACAAAAACAAAAAACAAAACAGGTGGTAGGAGCTGTTATGAATGACGCCCCAAATTTGGGGCACTGGAACGACAAACTTCAAAGGAACATCAGAAATGCTCCTCCAACCTTGCCTGGACTCACTTGACCTTTGCAAGTGAGCCTTGTCTACCTAGAAATGGGCGAGTCTCTATGAATAGGATGGAACTTGGGTCCCTTGCTGTACCTAAGATCAAATAGTCCCCTAGCCCATGTTTGTCAGAGGAACTAGATAATATTGGACACAAAGCAAAATGCCAAAACCCACCCACACCCCCTGCGGTCGCAGTGCTTTCTTTGACAGAGTCAGAGGGGCAGGGCAGTCACACAAGATGCCCTCACATTAGTCAAGGTGACTCCCCACCTAAGAGCCTGGTGACCCTTTGCTTCCACTGATGATCCAGCGGTGACCAGTCCCCAGGGCTATTTATGAGCCTGACAGGAAGCACTGCCTTCACGAAAAGCATGACATGTTCAGGGAATAGCAAATGGTGCTCCGTGCCTGGCACCTCAGATGTGTTTTGCTTTGCAGAGGTGAAATTTTCCTCTCCGTATCCAACTACACATGAACTCCAAAGAGAGGTGGTTAACCAGGTGTGTGCTATATAGGAAATAAAAAATTAGAAATCCCATGTGTAGAAAATAAAGCAGAAGGGGAATATATAGACAAAAGATGGCATGTTATTTGCAAGGACTTAGCAGCTACATAGTAAAATGTGAGTTAATGAATGATCCTAACTACTTTGTCCCATGCTGGTCCACCTCCCCAGTGGGAAGGAGAAATGTCCACAGGGCCTTCATGCCCCTGCAGCTGGGCTCCCAGAGGCAATTCCATGGGTTGCCCCATTGAGTCAGGGGTTGAACACCCTATTTCTTGAATATAAGTTTTTTTCTGGTAGACCATCAATGATGACAATTAATACCCATATTGGTTTAAAAAACAAAAGGTTAGTTTCCCCTCATAATCAAAATAAAATTTGGCACCAGAATAAAGGAAATCAAAAGAGCTTTAGTATGTAAAAGTAATTAGACAGCCTCACGACACTGGTGGCTTTCATAACAACAAAATACTAGTTGTTCTCCAAGGAGAACAAGGTAGATAAGAACTTGTTTGGGTGAATTTACAGTTTGGTTTTCATTCATTAAGGGAAGGCTGCCCACCAGCCAAATTCTGTCAGTATCCTAATCAGGGAAAAGGGCCAGTCCTGACACACAACAGCCTTAAGGAATGAGTAGGGCAGCATGGATCAACCTAACTTGCTAGGATAACAAATCAAAGAAGAGATCCTAGTGTGGGAAAGGCTTAGATGTACCTCCACAGCCTGGCTGAGGACAGGAAGTCCCAGCCCTGTACACGAACTGGCTGGAGGCAGATGCAGAGAACATTCTAGCAGGACCCCACTTCCTGCTACGCCCAGCACCACCCCAAGGCCCCAGGGTGTGCAGATGAGGTAGACAGCACAGCCCTGCCCTGCCCTTGAGGAAATGACAGTCCTTCTGAGAAAAGGAGACTCACGCCTTGGAATTATCAGAAAACAATCCAAATCACGTGGGGTGGCAGGAAGTGCTGGGCGGAAGCTCCGACCACACTGGAAAGAGAGGGGTGGCCTGGGTTAGCCAGAGGGGCTTCTCCAAGAGAGAGGACTTAAACTGGGTCCTTAAGGTGACAGGTGAGAAAGAGCATCCAGAATGGGGGAAAGGAAAGGAAATGGGAGAAAGATTTCTTTATAAAGGGAAGTCACATCTAAGGAGCTAGTGAGAGTTTTTTATAGGTGATGGGTTATTACCTATGGAAACTGCATGAGGGCCTGGTTCTCTCTCCCTCTGGTATGTGTGTCCTCCTCCTCCTCCTCCTCCTTCTTCCCTCTCTCTCCCTTTCTCTCCTTCTCTCTCTCTCTCCCCCCCCCCACCCCAGTGATGTGCATTTTGTCCAGTTATGAAATCAGAGGGCATCATTCTGTGTAATCGGCACTTTCAGGAGAGTAGAGACAGACCTCTGAGGTGGCTCAGAGTCATTTTAAATCTATCATTGCAAATGCGGGTGACTCCCCACAACCCCTCACAGGGGCAAGTAGATCAGGTAAGAGAGGGTCATGATTCATCGTTCCTCACACCAGAAACCTGCCACCTGGTGAGATGAGATGCAGCCCCTGACTTCTCCAGAGCCCCTGACCAAGACTTTCTGTTGGGTTTGATGCGTCTGCTCAGGCTGCCCTCTCCTGAAGGCTGCTGGGACTTACTGTAAAGGGCGCAGTTCTGGAAGGGAGCACCCTGTCAAATCTGGGGAATTTGAAAATGAGGTGAGCAACCATTCCAGTTTGCCTGGGACTGAGGGGCTTCCCAGGATGCACGACTTTCCATGCGAAAACTGGGAGAGTCTCTGGCAGACCAGGATGATTGGCCACCCTACACTCAGACATTTTAATAGTACATTTGGGTCAAGTAGACATTTATGGCTACCTATGACAGGATTTGAACTGAGGCCCCTGGCCCTGAGGAGGGCAAAGCCCCAGAGAACAAAGTCATATGTCAGACAGGCCCCGGAAGGAGGGTTGCCAGGAAGAGGAGGATGACAAGGATGAGTAATTGCTCTCACCAGTCCAAGAGGAAGTCATATCTATGCTTTCCCTCTGTTACTTCCCTCTTAGTCTCACTCAGTTCTCCAGATCCTCTGAGGACTAATGCTGAGGGTCTACACACTTATTTATACATCAGCCAAAAACAGAAGGAAAAATCACTGCAGAATTGGTGTTGGTGGACAGCCAGTTGGGGCTTTGGATTGTGCCAGAAACACACTTGGGCCCCCTTCCTACTTTTCAAGATGTCCCAATCCCATCAGCTTCCTCCAGGAACATTTTCCCCCTTTCCCTTCCCCAGTTCCCTCTCTCTTATGCCCACCTGTCACTTTGTACATCCCTCTCACAGACTGGGCTGTTCTCATGAGTGTACAATTATCAGTTTGATTTGTCTATCTCCCTGCTAGACCTTGACCTCAGCGCTGGCCACTCCTGTTCAGCACCATATCCCTGGTGCCTAGGAAATGATACATCAAAAAGAAGTTCTTAATAATTTTCCATTGAAAAAGAAATGTGTTAGTCCAGGAGGAGAAGAGAGGCAATCCCACTAGATTTTTATGATAGAGTGAATTCTTCATGTACGTTTTGCTTTGTTTTGTTTTTTGATAAATAGATGCATGTATGATCACCAAGCAGGATGCTGAGCGCACAGTGGATGCACTTTTTAGCTTCTCTCCAGAGGTTGGTCCAATACATTTTTGGTCTTTCCAGACTCCTAAGATACCATTCCTCAGGATAATTGGGTAAGCAAAATAAATAAAAGGCATCCAAATTTGAAATCTCTATTCATAAATGACATGATCTTATATAGAGAAAATCCTTTAAAATCCACTGAAAAGCTATTAGTACTAATAAATAAGGTCAGCAAGGTTGCAGAACATGAGATCAATATACAAAAGTCAATATTTCTATACACTTGCAATGAATGATCTGAAAATTAAATTAAGGAAACAGTGCCATTCATGACAGCACCAAAAAAATTGAAATATTTAGGAATAAATTTAACAAAAGAAATATAGAACATATACACTATTCTGAAAACTTCAACATGGTCTTGAGAGAAATTAAAGAATCTAAATATATTGACCTGTGTTCAGTTAACATTGGTAAGATGGCAAAACTCCCCAAACTAATCTACAGATTTGACAAAGAACCTATCAGAATCCCAACTAGTTTTGTTATATAAATTAACCAGAGAATTGTAAAATTCATATAAAGTTTCATGGGACCAGAATAGTCAAAAAACAATCCTGGAAAAGAGCAAAGTGGGAAGACTCAGATGTCCCAATTTTTAAATTTACTGCAAAATAATAATAATCAAGACAGTGTGATATTGGTACAAGCATAGACCTAATGACCAATGGCATAAAATTAAGAGTCCAGAAATAAGCCTATACATTTGTAGTCAACTGATTTTCAACACAGAAGCCAGGAACAGGTGCCAATGGAGAAAGAATAGTCTTTTCAACAAATGATGCTGGATAAGTATATGCAAAAGAATGAAGTGGGACCCTTAATCCAAACCATATGCAAAAATTAATTCAGTTGGTCATTAAGGCAATGCATATCAAAATCATAATGAGCTACCATTTAATAATAACAAGGATGGCTATAATTTTTTTTTAAAAAAGAAAATAGCAAGTATTGGTGAGGATGTGGAGAAATTGAAATTCTAATGCATTGCTGGTGAGAATGTAAAATGATGCAGTCACTATGGAAAATAGTTTGGAAGTTCCTCAAAAAGATAAACATAGAATTACCATATGACCCAGCAATTCCACTCCTGGATATATACTCATGAGAGATGAAAACATAGGTCCACGTAGAAACCTGTACACAAATGTTTATAGCAGCATTCTTTATAATAGCTAAAATGTAGAAACAGTCCAAATGTCATAGCTGATGAAGGGGTAAACAAAAAACAGTATATGCATAAATGGAATATTACTCAGCCGTAAAAAGGAATAAGACACTGATACACGGCACAACGTGGATGAACCTTGAAAGCATTATCTAACTGAAAGAAGTCAATCAGAAAAGAACAATATTATGTGATTCCATTCACATGGAAGTCCAAAATAGGTAAATCTATAGAGGCAGAGAGTACATGGTTGTTAAGGCTAGGGTGAGGTGGGAAGAGCAGGGATTGCTAAAGGGCACAGGGTTTCTTTTTGCGGTAATAATAATGTTCTAAATTGACTGTGGTGATGGTTGCCCAAGTCCGTATGTATATACTAAAGACCAGTGAATTATGAACTTTTAATGGACAGAGTAAGGTATGTGAATTATATCTCCATAAAGTTATTTTTAAAAATTAAAAGACTCCATTCCTCCCCACACTTCCATGCACCCACACAAAGCCACGCTGTCTCCAGGTCTATGTCTGGAACTTTTTTAAATTGGATCAGGTCAAATTACCAGCAACGAAATTGAATCAGTAATCAAAAAACTACCCAAGAACAAAACCCCCAGGCCAGATGGATTCACCACTGAATTTTATCAGACATATAGAGAAGACATAATACCCATTCTCCTTAAAGTTTTCCAAAAAATAGAAGAGGAGGGAATACTTCCAAACTCATCCTATGAAGCCAGCATCACTCTAATACCAAAACCAGGCAAAGACCCCGCAAAAAAAGAAAATTACAGACCAATATCCCTGATGAACATAGATGCAAAAATACTCAACAAAATATTAGCAAACCGAATTCAAAAATACATCAAGAGGATCAGATGCAAAAATACTCAACAAAATATTAGCAAACCGAATTCAAAAATACATCAAGAGGATCATACACCATGATCAAGTGGGATTCATCTCAGAGATGCAAGGATAGTACAATATTCAAAAATCCATCAACATCATCCACCACATCAACAGAACAGAGACCACATGATCATCTCCATAGATGCAGAAAAAGCATTTGACAAAATTTAACATCCATTCATGATAAAAACTCTCAACAAAATGGGTATAGAGGGCAAGTACCTCAACATCATAAAGGCCATATAATATATGACAAACCCACAGCCAACATCATACTTAACAACGAGAAGCTGAAAGCTTTTCACCTAAGATCAGGAACAAGACAAGGATGCCCACTCTCCCCTCGTTTATTCAGTATAGTACTGGAGGTCCTAGCCACAGCAATCAGGCAACACAAAGAAATAAAAGGCATCCAGATTGGTAAGGAAGAAGTCAAACTGTCCCTGTTTGCAGATGATATGATATTGCACATAAAAAACCCTAAAGAATCCACTCCAAAACTACTAGAACTAATATCTGAATTCAGCAGAGTTGCGGGATACAAAATTAATACACAGATATCTGTTGCATCCCTATACACTAATGATGAACTAGCAGAAAGAGAAATCAGGAAAACAATTCCATTCACAATTGTATCAAAAAGAATAAAATACCTAGGAATAAACCTAACCACAGAAGTGAAAGACCTATACCCTGAAAACTACAAGACACTCTTAAGAGAAATTAAAGATGACACTAACAAATGGAAATTCATCCCATGCTCTTGGCTAGGAAGAATTAATATTGTCAAAATGGCCATCCTGCCTAAAGCAATCTACAGATTCAATGCAATCCCTATCAAAATACCAACAGCATTTTTCAACGAACTGAAACAAATAGTTCTAAAATTCATATGAAACCACAAAAGACCCCGAATAGCCAAAGCAATCCTGAGAAGGAAGAATAAAGCAGGGGAATCTTGCTTCCCAACTTCAAGCTCTACTACAAAGCCACAGTAATCAAGACTGGCACAAGAACAGACCCACAGACCAGTGGAACAGAATAGAAAGTCCAGATATTAACCCAAACATATATGGTCTATTAATATATGATAAAGGAGCCATGGATATACAATGGGGAAATGACAGCCTCTTCAACAGCTGGTGTTGGCAAAACTGGACAGCTACATGTAAGAGAATGAAACTGGATCATTGTCTAACCCCAAAAGTAAACTCAAAATGGATCAAAGACCTGAATGTAAGTCAGGAAACCATAAAGCTCTTAGAAAAAACATAGGCTGAAATCTCTTGAACATAAACATAAACAACTTCTTCATGAACATATCTCCCTGGGCAAGGGAAACAAAAGCAAAAATGAACAAATGGGACTATACCAAGTTGAAAATCTTCAGTATAGCAAAGGACACCATCAATAGAACAAAAAGTCATCCTACAGTATGGGAGAATATATTCATAAAATGACATCTGCAATAAGGGGTTGACATCCAAAATACATAAAGAACTCATGCACCTCAACAAACAAAAAGCAAATAATCCAATTAAGAAATGGGCAGAGGACATGAATAGACACTTCTCTAAAGAAGAAATTCAGATGGCCAACAGGCACATGAAAAGATGCTCCACATCGCTAATCATCAGAGAAATGCAGATTAAAACCACAATGAGATATCACCTCACACCAGTAAGGATGGCCAACATCCAAAACACAAACAACAACAAATGTTGGCGTGGATGTGGAGAAATGGGAATGCAAATTAGTTCAACCATTGTGGAAAGCAGTATGGAGGTTCCTCAAAAAACTCAAAATAGAAATACTATTTGACCCAGGAATTCCACTCCTAGGAATTTACCCTAAAAATGCAGCAGCCCGGTTTGAAAAAGACATATGCACCCCTATGTTTGTCGCAGCACTATTTACAGTAGCCAAGAAATGGAAGCAACCTATGGAACAATATGTTTCACAAGGTATTTTCTTGTTTTATGTAACACATAAACCCGTTAGTTACCTCACAAAGAATGCTCCATGGTGGCTCAGATACTAGTAGGTGGCTTGGTTGGGAATGGAAGTGATAGATGGCTGCTTGAAGATGAAGCTTGATAGAAGCTTGAAGGGCTGTAGGGGAGGGTGAAATGTGCTGAGACCTGGGGCCAACGTCATTCTGGGTTTGCCTGCTTGTGTGTTCAGTTTGGCTCTGGGCATGGGGTCTTTGGGGTAGATGGGCTTGCTATCTTAGGGGTTATGGAGCTCTGCCTTGGACTAAATGATGCTTGCAGTGTGACCCTTTTCTACTCCTATGCTGTACTGAAGTGATGGGGACTGGGCTATGTTGCAAATAAATCATGTTTTGTTCACAAAAAAAAAATGGTACATATACACAATGGAATATTATTCAGCCATAAGAAGAAAACAAATCCTCCCATTTGCAACAACATGGATGGAGCTAGAGGGTATTATGCTCAGTGAAATAAGCCAAGCCGAAAAAGACAAGTATCAAATGATCTCACTCATATGTGGAGTATAAGACCAAAGAAAAAAACTGAAGGAACAAAACAGCAGCAGACTCACAGAACCCAAGAATGGTCTAACAGTTACCAAAGGGAAAGGGACTGGAGAGGATGGGATGGGTGGGAAGGGAGGGATAAGGGGGAAAAAGGGGGCATTACGATTAGCAGACGTAATGTGGGGGGTGGCACGGGGAAGGCTGTACAACACAGAGAAGACAAGTAATGATTCTATAGCATCTCACTACGCTGATGGACAGTGACTGTAATGGGGTATGTGGTAGGGACTTGATGATGGGGTGAGTCTAGTAAACATAATGTTGCTCATGTAACTGTAGATTAATGGTAGCAAATTTTTTTTAATTAAAAAAATAAAATAAAACCAAATAAAATAAATTGTGTCTGGTCATTCCCTGACTAGGGAACTGAACCTTATTTGAGACTTCTGAGCCCTTTTGACAGATTGATGTAACTGGCCATTTATGTACAAGGGCAAAGTAGTACTTGGATAATTACTAAAGCCACAGTCTTGAGTCACAGGAGTTCAGAGTTTGGAAAAACACATTAGCCAACCCAACAGCCAGATTTTCATGAAAGGAGGCTTCAGCTCCTGATAACTCTCGAGTACATTCCTAGCGCACTCCACCCTTCTCCAGCTACTTCTTTCCCATTTTGGCAAATTTCCCCTCCTCACCCCTTCCCCCATCTCAACAAACTCTTAATTCTGTGGAAAAGCACATTCCCTCCATCCCCTTTCCAACTGGACTCAACTGCCTCCACTCCAGCCCCGGTTCATGCACCAAGGCCAGCTGAGCTCTGATCTGAGTTAAAAGCTTTGTGTTGTGTGCTAATAGGCTGGGGGTTTTCTTTTCTTTTCTTTTCTTTTCTTTTTTTGCCTTTTTCCTCCAGCTCAGATTACCTGGTTTGCAAGTGGGCCAACTCTGGGAGAAACCCTCCCAATCAATGCCTTCAAGTGAGGTCTGTATGCCCATGCCTCTTACTCCAGAGGAATAAGAAACAAACCAGAGGAGAAACACGTTGCAACAGGGTTGGGGGCGGGGGGGTGGGGGTGAAAGGTTTTCATACTTAATGAATAAATGCCTTGTAGTCCTCTTTGGGCTTTCTTTAAAGAACTCCAAACACATTGCAAATGTTCCCCTTGGTCCTCCATATACCACCCCTTCCTCAAGGAGAGAGTTGAAGACCCATTTCGCAGATGCAGAAATGAAGGCAGCACGTAACATAATAACTTTCCTGATCCCCTAACAAGTTCTTAGGCTACAACTTTTACCATCAAATTTATTTTCCACTTCTCTTCAAATGTTCCTCCTTGATTCCCACCCTTGCTTTTCCCCTACTTCCACTCAAACCCTCTTCTTCCATGATGGGACTACCAAAACCCAGTCCATGCTGATCCTTGCTTTTCTGGAACACACAAGATCTAGTCACTTCTACGATACTGTATCATACACTCTGGTTGTTTTCATGTGGACGGAGTGTCCCAGCGGAGTGGGGCTCTGCCTGAGATTAGATTTGTGAGGGGTTGGTTGGTTGGTTGGTTTTTCTGTAGTGTACCTCTCTGTGGTATCTCCTAGCAACTTCTCACCCTGTAAGGAAAGGAGCTCCTCCTACTGCACCTGAAGCTTCATGGGGGAAATTGTACAGGCTCTTACCTTTCTCTCCAAATTACAAATACCTATGTACTCTAATGTACATGTAAGACGATGTGATGTAAGATGGCAGGAACGGCTCAGAATGACCGCTCAGGTTGGGGTGGACGGAATGAGCCACTTGAGAGCCTTCAGCGGCCGCATCAGGAGCATTGATAACAGCCCCGAGGGACCGATTGCCCACCCCACTGGTTCTATGGATCCACAGAAGCAGCTCCAAAGATGAAAGCGGCCCCATAAAGGATGGAGGGAAGGACCTTTGGGTGTCTGGTTGACTGTGGGCCTCACTCGTAAGCCCTTGGATTCAGGGAGACAAAAAGAGCAGGCAGTAAGCGGCAGGCTCCAATCACTAAGGGACTCAACAATATTCCATCACTTCACTAATATTGCCTCCTTTGGTCTGTTTTTACGATTCAGAATTCCTAAATGTTTCAATAAATATTACATTGGGGGAGGATGTTTATTTATTTTATTGTGATAAAATGCACATAACATAAAATTTTCCATTTTAACTATTTCACATCATACAACTCAGTGGCATTTAGTACATTCACAGCGCTATGCAGCCATCACCATATGAAATTCTCATCATCCCAAAAGGAAACCTTATACTTATTAAGCAGTCACTTCTCATTCATCCCTCCTCCCAGCTCTTGGCAATCACTAATCTGTTTTCTGTCTCCATAAATTTGCCTATTCTGGATTTAAGTCTATTATCAATAGAATCATATGATATTTTTGAGTCTGGCTTCTTTCCCTTAGCATGTTCCCTGGGTTCATCCATGTGGCAGCATGTATCGGTAGTTCATCCCTTTTTGTGGCTGAATAATACTCCCTCTTATGGATATGCTTCCTCTTGCTTACCCATTCACCAGCTGATGGATTTGGGGGCTGCTTCCGTCAAGTATTACTTTTGCAATCAGGAAAAAAAAATAAGGTTTGGGATTATTGTTTGTTTTGTTTTATTTGGATTACAAATCTCTTCTATCCATGAGGCAGGGATGCATCTTGTAATCTTCTTACTATCACAGTGGTGTTTCTTTTTCCTTTTTGTAAAGCTATCATTATATTTCATCAATTTGAAAACACCATCAATGGAAAAAGCACTGCTATTTTAAAAATGAAAAAAACAAAATAATGGCAATAAAAAATAAAGTAAAAATAATGGCAATTAAGCTATGACACAATGCTTTTCTCCTCTTACAATTTATTAAAACTATTGTAAAAGGTTTTTTTGAAGATTAATGTAAACACGGATTATTAAGTTATTTCCCTCTTGGGCTTACATTCGAAAGGACAATTAAGTGAAATACATTGGTTAAGATTTTCCTAAACTTTCTTCACATTCAGTGTCCAGCCCTTCCAAATCACTTTTCAGGTCAGAGTCATCACTGCCCATATTGTTACACATATATTCTCTTCTGTGGCCTCAGGAGTGTTGGTGGCACACATTTCTTAAAAGAAAACTTCATTATTTTCCAAGTCACAGTCACCCATTCTGCAAAGTTTAAAACTGACCTTTCCAGACGTTCACAGAAGGTTTTCAGACAATAACCAAAGATTCATATTCCATCGTTAAATAATTTGCTGGCTGAGAAGTCAAAGGGAAGAAGGTGTCCAATCACATCACCAGGAATGACAGTCAAGTGTATATGTGTGCGTGTGCACGTGCCATGATCACCCTACATCACGATTGCCGACTGCTCAACAGCCATTATAAGGCATCACCTTTGGTAAAATAACCTCTCAATCTCAGAGTTGATAAAATATTTTTTTTAATCTTAGAATCAATGAAATGTGATCTTAAATCTATGAGGACTTAGAATTAAATATCCTACCTGTATGATCTTGCTAAAAAGAATAAGAGTAGAAATAGACAGACACACAGCTACGTGTTCCATGTAGACCTTTGTGTCAGGGTAATTAGGGGAGTTGTGGACATCAGAGCTTCCGGAAAGACTTTCAGAAACCATCCGAGCTTTCCTCATTCTACAGAGAGGCCCATGGGTCCTGGAGGTCTAGCAACTTGCTGTATCTTTCTCAGACAGGGAGAAAACCCGTCTCTCCCTCACACCCATTCATGTAGACACACTACACACATAGTCCTAGCAGCTAAGTAAAATCATCTTGCCAGGAAAAATTATAAAAGACTTCCAAATGGCCAAAAATTTTTCCAAAAAAGATTACAGAGTTATAAGTGCCTTTCATTGTCTTTTGTGAATTATGGAAACTGATAAAATGCAAATTCCTTGTTTCCACAGAAATATAAATGAATTGCATCCAGTGGAAATACAACTGATTATTGCCCTCTGGATACTCCAGTTTAGTATCTATTTGTAAGTTCATTTCAGCATTGCCAATTATCCGTGTATGTGTAGTTCTTTAAATTCCCCTTTGAACCAAGTGCAGCAACATACTAGTTCCCTCATTCACTAATGACTTAAATAAAGTCCTTGACATATGCTCATTTTATATTTGTATGAGAGTCCTAACTTCAGCTTTGAAAATTATCCATTAACTATCCATGTCAGTCAGCTATTAAAAATCATGTTTACAGAATTATTTGCTCGAATGACAATAAAACTGCTTAAGAAGTAATGTCAGGTAAAGAAAACAAGACACAATATTGAAAAATACTGTCAAAACTATAAAGAAAATCAAATGTTAAGAACTAAGACAAAATGTGAATAGGGATTGGCAACACTTAGTACTGATGTCCTAAGAGCATGAGGGGGTTTCTTTGTTCCTGCTTCTTTCTATCCTTCTGCGCTTGGCACGTTTTTACAGTGAACATGAATTGCTTTTATAATCACACACACAGAAAAAAATCTTTGAAGAAAAAAGAATAAAACATATTCTATACTCAGACCTACGACACTGAGAAACAGGTAGAGCGGGGATTAGGAAACAAACAGCACCTGCAAGACCATAAAGGACCAAATGGCTCCACAGGGTAGGTGGAACTGGCGCTTCGCCAGAAAACTGAAAGGCCTCTTGCATTTCATGGGTATTCTATTTTTCCTTTTTACAATGGAAATATGCACAGCTCAGTGTTTGCTCCTAAGAAAACAGCTGCTAGACTAATCAGCGTAAAATAAATAAAGATGTAAATTTAAATTATATGCGTAGCCTAGAAAAACACCTACCCAGCCTTTAATCTCCTCCAAGATGCTCATTAGGCAGTTTAGTGAATACTTATTACCTGTCCCTGTCAGAGATAGTACCAGGGCCTTTTTTAAATTGAGAAGCCTACTAGAAACACATTCTGGAACCTTCCAGAATTACACAAGCCAGAACAACATTCCAAAACCTTGTATTTAACACATCAGTCACTGGTACAAAAAGACACTTGCCACATAAAGATGAAGTTTAATGTTCAAATAAGGGAATAAGATGAGTTTATTTATACCATGTTTATATCTTCCTTTATAATAAAAGTATATTTGGATATTTGTCAGATTTTTTTGTAAGTCAAAGCTCAGCTCCCTCCCACTTCGCCACTTTCCCTGGGTCTGGTTCTCTCACAGTTGTCACCACAACATCAAGAGAGGAGAGAAAGCAGCAATAAGGTGACTTGCATGGATTCAACGGGAGCCCCAACCCTCCATTTGCCCCAAGTCCTCCTGCCTCTGGGTAGGGAGAGGAGAGTTAGCGATGGAGTCGGCCGTGATCCCTCTCTGGACAAATAGCATGACTCCTTCCCTACTCTTGCCTAAGTAAAAATTAATTCACAGAGAGATGGAGAGGACTCATGGTGGGGAGTGCGGTAACGAGGCTTGAGGAAGAAGGTATTTGGGAGACTTGGCAGCACTGAACAAGTGCCCAGGCTGCTGAAAGAAAGGACTCATCCTGACCACTTCTCACCTGGGGCTATACCTAGGACATTCATGGTCATGATTTGCACCACCTGCTATGATTTAAATTGTGTCCCCCCGAAACTTCTATGTTGAAGCCTAGATGTGACTGTATTGGGAGATACAGCCTTTAGGATGTAGTTAAGGTTGAATGAGGTCAAAAGTGTGGAGCCCTCATCCTGCAGGACTACTGTCCTTATAAGAAAAGACACCAGAGAACTAGCTTTCTCTCTCCTTGTGTGCGCTCAGAGGAGAGACCTTGTGAAGACACAGCAGCCATCTACAATCCAGGAAGAGAGGCCTCCTCAGAAACTGACCATGCCAAACCTTGATCTTGGACTTCCCAGCCTCCAGATCTATGAGAAAATAAATTTTTGTCGTTTGGGTCACACAATCTGTGGTACTTTGTTATGGCAGCCTAAGCGGACTAAAACACCACCCCTTATGTTCTTAAAGAACCTGTAAACTTCCCCCCCCAAAAAACTGTGTATCTATCCTTACTTCATATAAGAACATTCATATGTGTCCTTTAAAAAGTTTTGAATAATTTGATTTTATAAAACCAAATATATTAAGATGTTATAGTCACCCTATATTAAGCACTTACTTTGTGCCAGATACACTGTGATCAGCTCTGGAGATACAAAAATAAGACACAGCCTCTGGCTCAGGGAGCTCAGTCTTCTCAAATAGGGGCTAAGGCCCCAGGGAGGTACTAGGCTGATGCAGCCAGAGTCTGGGAATCCAGGGCTCAGCAAACTGAGCTTAGTTTAGAACAGTCTGGGAATTCCACTTCTGACAGTTCCGCTTATAGAAAGATCTGGGCAGTCCTTGAGCCTCCATTGGTAGGCTTGGGGGATGTGGAGCCCGAGAGCAGAGGGGAAGGGCAGTCAGTGGCCATCAAAGGTGTAGAAAACCTTTCTGCTTCATATGCAGCCATTCACCTTGCGTGGGCGAAGCACAGGAGCAGGCCCATGCGCACCAAACCCACACGCTTCTCACCCACCCAGCACGTTCCATTTAGCCCATCTCAACAAACTGTGCCCAGAAGCGCATCCCCCTGGGATTTTTAACCCTAGTTTGAACCTCAAGAGAAAGTTAAATTGCATTCCTCGATTAACTTTATATTTACCTCTCCCACCGGCTGGCGCCAGCTGTTAGAACCCTCTCCATAATAAGACTTTTCTTTGAAACAGGAAGTGCCATTCGGCCCAGCCTAAAAGGAGTGGTCCTTCCAGTCCCCTGGACGAGCGCCACCAGGGAATGGCTCTGGGGCCTCCCTCTGCCCCCTGTTTGGGCTGAGGGAGCTGCAGGCTGGGACCAGGCAGTCCTCGGAGGAAGCAAGAGATGGGGCCTGGGAGTAACCTTTATTTAAATCTTCTCCGTAGCCAAAACTGATGGAACTGGGTCATGTCTGCTGGGGGAAGACCAGGGTGCTCATCTCTGTCACTGTTGGTCTAAAATAGATTAAATGTCCTCTGCAAGGCTACCCAGTGAGTGGCCATGGGTTTCTGCGACTACTGTTAGGGCGGGAGGAGCAGAATTCGAGGGGGAGGAACAGGAGGGACAGATGTCTCCCTGGCCTTGGTGACAGTTGGTGTTCACAGGTCCATATCAGAGACAGCTGGTTGGGACACTTCCCTCACCCCTCAGTCCCCACAGCCACAGTCACTGCCTAGTTGCCAAACCTAAAGCCGACTGGAGAAGGCTCTGCCCGGTTTCCCCTCCAGGTAGTGTGAGGGCAGGCCAAGGGCACTATGGGAAATCCTCGTGTCCCCAGTCGGACTCTCCCTTCCTCTAACTCCACCAGACTGGAATTCCCTGCTAAGGGACAGAAAGCTCAGACTTTCTGGTGGGAAGAAGAGACAGCACTGAGGGGCAGCAGCGCCTCCCCTCCTTCCTCCCAGGCCCACATGGCGACAGCTGCCTCATGCTGAGGGGATACACCTCATCTGGAGCCTGGACTGCTGCAGGGGCAAAGCTCAGCTGGAGAGCAGCCCTTTGTGGGAAGGGTCCCTCAAGGCTGGATTGCTGAGGTTAGCCTGCCACCCTGGGGACTGGCAGGCAGGGAGCGCCGCAGGCTGAGGGAAAACATCCGTCCTTTCATTCTGGTCTTCTCTGTCTCACCTCCTCAGGGACAAAGTCGAGGTGGGGAATTTGGATTCCAAGCCGGCAGTCTCAGACCACTATCACTTCAAGTCCATAGGGATTGAACAGGGGTTAGTCCCCAGCCCAGATACTCCATTTTCTGACCACAGAGTTCCTATGTACCCTTGGATCTCCATGGTAAATCTTTTTACCAAGCTCTCTTTGCAATACGATGTTACCTTTCCTCCCATGAAGAGATGGAGTCTATGTCTCCATCCCTTGATTCTGGGTGGTCCCCGCAACAAGCTTGTGATGAACAAAATCTGGAGGAAGTGACACTGTGAGTTCCGGAGCGTAGCCCCAAGCGACCTTGCAGCTTCACCTTCGCTCTCCTGGGCGATGCCCTCCAGTCAGTCTAGTTTACTCCCAGATGAGAGGCTACACAAAAACCAAGGCACCCTAGCTGGCAGCCAGCACCCACTGCCTGCTGCGTGGATGAGACCGGCTTGGCCCTTCCGGCTGTTCCAGCTGCCCCCTGACTATTCAGAGCATCGGTGAGCCCAGGAAGATCACAGAAGAACTGTCTGGCGACTCACAAAATCATCAGAAATAACAGAATAACAGACTGTTGTCTTAGGATACTCAGTCTTGGGGTGGTTTATCAACCACCTGGAGCCAGGATGCAAGGCCCAAATGTCCACCCCTAGGCTCCTACCCGGAGGGCCCCACTCTTCAGGCCTGGCCTGTTCTTCCCATTCTCATGACTCTACCCTGGCCTCATGGACCCCTCCTCAGGGCCTGAAGCCAGGCTCACTAACCTATCCCTCGATAAGCCCACCGCCATTCATTAGTCACCAGGAAAGGCAAAGCCACCCACCCCAGATTCCTTGCGGTAGACTCTACCTCCCTCCTGCCCTAGGAGAACCACCCTGGAAGCCAACTTGTGCCTGAACCACCTTGGAGCCCATCACGCAGTTCAGGCGAGAAGCCTCACCTCACGTCCGTCTTTGTGCATCAGCCTCGTGATTAGCCTTCATTCTAGGCCCTTCTCAGGCCACATTTCCAACTCCCTTCAGTGGCATCCCTGCCTGTCTAGGTGGCTTCTGGCTGGAGCCTGAAGATAAAATAACTGTAATGTAATTCTAGACTGTCTGTCTCCTAAGCTGTGAGGTTTTCAAGGACAGGAACCAGGTCTTACTTATCTTTGAATCTCCGAGGTCTTCTTAGTGCCTGGGAGAATGAATGTAGGAAAGCTGGAAGGGAGAAACTACACCTACAGATACAGCTGTAAATTGTCTTCATTATTAAAATCTTCTCCATCATTTTAAGTCTCAGAGTCATTGTACTTGTATCTTCACTGAGAATGCTCTTTCTTCAGACTTCCACATGGCAGCTCCCTTATTCCTTTACATCTTTACTTAAAAGTCACCTTTTTAACATGCCTTTCCCCATCCACCATACCGAAGATGGCAGTACCCCAACTCTCACATGCACACAAACACTTTCAATCCTTTTTCTTATTAGCACCTATCCCTTTCTAACATTCTATACATTTCACTTACGTTTATTAGTTAGTCTTTCTTCCCTATTTTAAATTCTACAAGGATAGGGATTTCTGTCTGTTTTGTTCACTGTTAAATCTCAGTGCCTGGTACATAACAGGTCTCAGTAAGTGTTTGCTGAACTCCTGAAATCTAGTGAATCTAATCAATCATCTGACTCCACTGCCTTCTGCTATCACCCTCATTCATCCTCTTCTCCCTGTCTCACTTCCTCTCCACTCCTCCAGCGTGCCAGACGTGGAGATGCACCATGCAGGCCCCCCTTCAGGAAAGAACTGGTGGCTGTGCTGTCCGCTCCTTGTCTCAGGTAGGGAGAGCCACTCTCCTAGGGCAGCCCAAGTCCCGGGTCTCATCAAAGCAGGGGAATAAATGCCTGGTCATTTTGTGCTGATGCAGGACATGGCTCAAGCCAAATACCCTCCTGAGCTTCCGGTGGGGTTGGCCATGGCTTTGTCGTGCCTGTGTAGGGGAGGAAAACACTCCCCTTCTTCCCTTCTAGGTTCTTTGACTGGTCTAACAATTAAATGACGTTAGACAGATTAACAGGAAAAAAAACACATTTATTTCTGCACATATGTGAACCTCAAAGAAATGGGGCTCAAAGACAGTTAGGTAGCTGAGGCTCCTGTGCCATCCGGAGCTAAGGAGAAGGGGCTCGGAGTCTGGGGCTTCATAGGGGAAGAAGACAGTTCACAGGAAGAGAAGAGCAAATGCTTGGTAAACAAATGTTTGCTATGCCGTGCAGATAAGTTTTTCTGATATAAAAAGTTATCTCTGGGATCAACTCTCCTTTTGGTGCAAGCCCCCTATCTAAATTCTTTTAGGCAGTTAAGAGAGAGGTTAAAAAAAACACTTCCTGAGTGCTAGGTCTTGACTGCCTTCAGCTCATAACAATCCACACCCCACAGGAGCATCTCTGGCGCCCCGCATTCTGCGTCCCCTCACCCTCATTGCAACCTGGCTCTCCTGCCCCACCCTGTTGCCTTCCTCCCCTCCACAGGAAGGCTTAAATACCCTGCCCATCAACGCTGACGGAGTTCTCGTGTCCTGCCTTGCGAGCGAGTCGGTAGCTAAACAACCCTTTCAGTTACCCCTGTCTACATCGAGTTCTCAACCCTGGCTCCACCTTAAAATCCCCTGAGGAGGTTTATTTTTAATCCCACTGTCCAACCCACATCCAAGACCAAGCAAATCAGAATCTCTGTAGGTGGCACCCTGGCATTGCAGTCGTCAAACCTCCCAGGTGATTTCAATATTCAGCCAAGGTTGAGAACCACTGCAGTAGAACCTTGCTACTCAAAAGGAGGTTCCCAGACCAGGGGCTCTGATGTCACGTGGTAGCTTGTGAGAAATAAGGAATCTTGGGCCCCATTCCAAAACAAGGTGCCCGAGAGACTGGAATGCACGTTGGAGTACTGGCCTCGAGTACAGCGCAGTGCCCCCACCTCACTTCCCCTTGCTAACTCATCTTCACGCTCTGGCTCTTACTTTTTCAGTGACGCCTTCCCTAACCACCCCACCCCAACTCAGTGGAGTCCCAGGTGCTTTCATGACACTTCGTACTTCTTCACAGCTTTTACCACCACTGAGCTTAAATCATTATGTATTAATTCTATTGATGTCTGAATCCCCTGGTAGAAGATGAGTTCCATTAAGGCAGGAATCAGTTCTGCCGTGTCCATTACTATACCATCAAGAAAAGTGCCTGACACTGAGTAAGTCTTTAAGAAACATTTGCTAGATCCTGAAGTGACTTCTGGGTGGCCTGGAGCTCTCCTGAGTACCACTGACTGCAGGGACATCTGTGACACAGGAGGAGGAGCTGAAGAAGTAACAGGAATGAAAGCTTACTTGCTATGAATAGAGGTGTTCTGGTAGTGTGTAAGAAGTCCCTGGGCAGCCCCTGATGATTGAGAATTCCAGGGATAAACAGGTTGGTGCCAGAGCCTGAAGGACACGGGAGCTGTAAGGGGTATAATGTGCCATCCCAGTGAGGGCAGCCACCACTGGTAGGATAGAATTGGGCAAAGGAGGAAAGAGATGAGATTTAGAATGGTGGAGACTCAAGGGTGTTCACAGACCAAGAAGATATAGCACAGACAGGTACTAGTAGATGTGAGACACATTGGACACTCCCTGGTAGATTATTGATCTCAGAATACTAATTGCAGACATACACATAGACACACACACACTCCCTGCTGCACTGATAGAGTCTGGCTTCCTCAATTCTCTTAGAATAGAAAGCTCTGGTTTTAGTAAGACCTTGGTCCAACTTCAGAAACACACCACCCTGAGACAGGCGGGACATTTTTTATAGTGAAGGGGAAACGGGCATACTGCTGGTCTCAGGCATGATTGGAGGATTGAGCTGCTCAGGCTGGAGTCCCCAATTCCTTGGCTGTCAGCAAAGTGGTGGGTGCAGGGAGTGAGCCAAAGGGGTCTCCTACATATCTGATAAGAGTAGGCTACCAGTGGTGGCCCTGACAAGGTAATAATGGGACTCCAGATGAACTTCTCCTCTTCCATTAAGGACTCTTTGGAAAAGCTGGAGGCTTGCACTGTTCAGGACATCAAGTAGTGCTTCGCAAAGCTATGGCCACTGATCAGTTCATTCCACTCAAACCTCTAGGCGAGGGGCTGGAATCCCACGGCACAGTGGCCACTAACCACATCTCCCCATCCCAGTCATCCTAGCTTAAAGATTCATTCATTATTCATTCATTTACTCAGCAAATATTTTCTCAGCATCTGCTACGTGCTCAGGCACTGTGCTAAACTCTGGTGACACAGTGGTAAAATAAAGAATATTCCCCATTGTCCCAGAACTCAGAGTCTAGTGGAGATAGTTTTCAGACATTACCGAGAAGAGCCCTCAGTCACATGGTTGAGGGCTTAAGAGGCTGTAAGTCCAGGGAGAGGAAATCCCGGAGCAAAATACCTCTAAAAACCGAAATCAGTCAAAGGGGAAAATAAAGTTTAAAACTCGTTTATTGCTTACAAACTGCAGTACGGCCCATTTCTCTCTCCTGCTCCAGCAGCAGCAAAAACTGGCGAGCAAGCCAGCCCCCTCCCCTTAACCTCTCAGGTTCAGACACGCCCTCGGTTGCCCAGGTAATTACCCATTGATATGGAGATGAACTTCTCCACCCCTGAGGAATGATGCAAATGCCCTAAAGCCATACTTCTCTCCACCTTTGCACGCCTATTGATATGCAGATTACTAAAGCCAGGCGAGATATTCTGGAAATAATTATAATTTTACCCACGGAGGCCCAAGCAGTCTTTTCCCAGTAAAGTTTATTAGGTTATTCCCTTTACAAAAGCAAGGTGTATTTACTTCATTTCAGAATAGTAGAGGAGAGAAAGAAGTACCATTGTCAAACAAGCAGACTGCTACATTTACATGTATATGTGTGTGAGCATGTGTGTATGTATATATAATTTGGCTTCTTTTTATTTATATAGCTGTGATCATACCATATGTACGAATACAGTCTGTTTTTACATGTTCTATTATTATATATTATAATATGCATTTCCCTTGTTATTTTAAACTTTCATGAACATCACTTTTATGACACACAATCTGCCATAGAATAGACATATTTTATTTAGCCATCCTTTGAGTACAAGACATTTTGTCCATTTCTATTTATCAATATATATAGTAAGTATAGAACATCTCTGTGCATAAAACTTAACTTAGATCTCCAGAATTTGGGCTTGGGGGTCAAAGAGGGGGAGGTAAAGAGGAACATTTTGGAGGAGTTCCTGTTATTCTTACTCATACTGACATAATTTAGAACACAGGGCAATTCCTCAGATTTTAGAAGACCACACCTTTGTAGGAGACACATTCCATTGCCTGACCTGCCCCTGGAGTTTCTAAAGGAAATGCCACACCCAGACACGCTGAAAGGAGCAGGTCTGTCCTCCACGTCAGGCAGACAAGTTGACTGGATCAGGTTGGGAACACATGACCCAGCCTGCCCATTGGCTGGCTAGGAACCAATCATATTTTTATCCTCTCAAAAAATTGAACTAGAAGACCCAGAGATGATAGGAAATACTTGGTGGGTACTTAGAGAGAAAAGACATTAAATCAAAGTTAAGATGGCCAGCCTTTGTCACACACACAACATGTGGGCAGAAGCAGCTGGTCAGGATGAAAAGGGAGAAAAGAAGATGTGCCTGGGAAAGCAGAGAAGAAGAGAGAGTGGCCTTTGTTTCTGCCAGCATTCCAGTTCCTACCCCAGCCCAGCTTTTTTTCCTGCCCTGTGTTCTGGAAGATGCTCCCTGCTTCACTCCAATCCCCAGATAAATCCTATTCATCACTTGATCTAGCTTGTGTAGTTCTCTGATCTTTTCAACCAAAAGGTCATTGATTAAACAAGCAGAATGTCAGTACTTCTCACAGTTAGAGAATATCAGAACGGGAAAGGGTCACGGCTCAATAAACAAACCCCTCTTCCACTCAGGAGCAGCCATGAGGTCTATGGGACTGACCCAGACCCCAGCTTCTCCTCCCCACAGTGATAGGTTCTATCTCCTACAAGTGGTAAGTTCAGGAAGAGCATTAGACCATAACATGCGCTAATCAGGGCAAACAGTCCTCCTCTATGTGGTGATGTCTGTTTGAACCACGAGAAAGAGGAGGGGGAGTGAGAGGAGAAGAAAACTCCTTTCAAAAGTAGCATGTGTTTCTTGAGGAAAAATGTGAATGCAGGAAAGGATGAAGAAATAAATAAAAATAGCCTCATGGTAATCTGAGAAATGCCAAAGAAAACCAATGAGACATCACTTTTCATTCATCAGACTGACAATTTTTTTCCTTATGATCAAGTTTTGACAGAGATGTAGGAAGTGGATACTTTAATACTGCAATGTATATACCAATTTTTACAGCCCCTGTGGTGGGCAAGTTGTCCATATCTATGAAAATTAAAAAATCTTAGGACCTGGTGTTTTTCTATACCTGCCTTGTGGAGACCATTTTACCTGCGCCCAAGGAGTTGTGTTCAAGGATGTTGACTAAAGCATTCTTTGCAATAATGAAAAACTGGAAACCATCTAAATGCCCATGAAAAGGGAAATAGCTAAGCCAATATAAAGAAGCCATGCTGTGGACTAGCTGGCTGTAATTAAGGCAGTGAAGCGGACCAATGTGTCACAACACCCCATGGGGCAGGCTGTGTGTGAAAAAATACAAGTCGACAAAAGAAATCTACAGTCCTATGTCACTTGTTTTCAAAAAAGCCATTTCACACAAAACAATCTGGTTCTCATTTGTGCATTTCTATATATATGTGTGTGAATGCATACAAGTCCCAAAAGGGGACTTCGTTTACTCTTACCATAAAATAGTAATGCTGCTCAAGAAAAGTGCAATAACGTATTAATTGCATTATTTTACATTAATAAAATTAAGGTCTTGGAAATACATATGCATATACATATACACAAAAGAAAACTTGGATAATTACAGTGAACAAAGAAATAAATAATCTCAATCCCAACCCAACTTCTAACCCACCAGAGCCCTTTTGCAAAGGGTCAGAAGTCCACACAGGGATGCCCATTAGCCCATCAGCTGCCCTTCTGCCCACAAGGGAGTTTGCTACCATTCAATCCAGGAGACCTCCCAATCCAAATAGCACCCTGAACTCTGCAAAGGTCATGGTGCCAACCCACCACTTGTGATTCAAAATACGTAACACTAAACAAAGTTCTGAATTTTCCTACCACGACTTCAATGCTTTTTTTAAGCAATAAGCATCAAAATAAACATAAACCCACTTTGTTTGGGTATATGTGTTGTTTTGCTTCGTACTGTCGGGATTTTTTGTGTCCCTTCTCCTTGGTGCCCTAAACGCACACAGTCTGCCTGTTGAAGAATCCTGCACACTCCTCTCCCCACCCTGAGAAGGCTGTGTTTGCAAAGACACACCCAGGTTGCCTGCCCCAACCCCGCCCCACATCTATCCCTCCCATGTCAGTCTGGCCATTGTGTCCCTAGCAAGCTGCAGAACAATGAATTCTTAGCCGACGATGGTGTTGCCCTGTCTCCTCATTCTGAGCCAACCCCAGTTATGCCTGGCATCCAAGAGTCAGCGTTTTGTAGGCTTCTGTGACATTTGAGAACTCACATCCCACTTCTTCCAGCATTTGGAGAAAAGAAGGAAGGACAGAAGGCTGCTCTTGTCACCATCAATGAGCTCATCCTTCTCAGGGAGGCAATAAGAAAGCTAAATCTTACCCCATGAATCAGGAAGCCTGAACTCATGAAAAAGCATACATTCCCCAGCTGCCTGACCCACCCACTGACCTTTCTATAAGAAGAACTAGACTGAGGCCTCCTCCCAAGAATGAGATAACTGATTAAACAAAGACCGACATTTTTTAGTGAAACAACCCTTCCCACCATGCACCTGAATCCTTTGATTTCTGTGTACCCTCCAATGTCAATTTTTTAGGCCTCTTCTGACTGAAGACACACATTTCTGGGATCCCTTCCCAACTTCAACTTTAGGGGCAGTGTAGCCTTGAGCAAGTTGCTTAACTGCTGAGGGTTTTCCCTCTTCACTATGCAAACTGGGAATGCTACACTGGGAAGGAATCCTCTCATATTGCACTGTTGAAAGGGTTCCCTCTGTGATCCTAGGACAAAATGCCTTTGGGCACTCCTCGCTGTTTCAAAAGAGTAACTCTAGATGAAGGGTGCTGTTCAGTTTGACTCCTCCTGGATATTCCGCTCCAGATGAGCCACTGAGTTGTCATCCCCGTGTCATAGGATAGTGGCCTGGTGATCCTACCAGTCTCCTCGGGATGGAGAAGTCTCGGTGTGGTTAGCCACCTGGTCTTCTTTCAAACTCAGTTGATTGTAACAACCTGCCCATCAGCTTTAGTCTAGATCCTTTAAAAATGGGGCTGGTCTCTGTTCTCTTTCTAAATTATTGCTTCATATTTATTTTCAAGCATATCTCTGATTTTCCTCTTTCCTTAGTGGGAATTTGGAAGCCTTTGACATCAGTGACTACAGTCTTTCTTCCTTGGCCAGCAGCTATGGTCCTCTCCTCTTTGCAAGGTGCCTGATTCCTCTTTTTCTACCCAGTCTTCTGTGAGCCGGCCGTGAAGATTATGCACTGACTCAGGTTCTGGGTTTGATCCCGGCTTAGAATTTGCACCCCTGAGTGCAATAGCCTCTTTGCAGCTTTGTAATAAATAATCTCTGATGTTATAAATCATGGTAGTGGTACACATTAGCTCTAAATTATCCTTTAGTCCTTCTACAGACTGGTGGCCCTTATTCTAGATCTCCTCTTTTATGGTACCAAAATTAGCATGTCTAATAATTTTAGAGTAGTCAGGAGTCACAGGAAATGAAAAAAAAGTTCTTGGATTCTTTCAATTAAATTAATTTATATTTATATTTTCATATAAGTGAAAAATTCAATTAATTTAATTTGCACTTAATCCTATTGATACAAAACTTTTGGAAGGAAAGGCAAAACTGTGGAGACAATAAAAAGATCAGTGGTTGCCAGGGTAGAATGGGGAAAGATGAATAGGCAGAGCACAAAGGATTTTTAGGGCAGTGAAAATACTCCATTTGCTACAATAATGATGGATGGATGTCATTATTCATTTGTCCCAACCTATAAGATGTACAACACTGAGAACCCTAAAACTGCAGACTTTGGGTGATTATGACGTGTCAATGTAGGCACATCCTTGGTAAAAAACATACCACTCACTCTAGGGAGTGATGTTGATCATGGGGGAAACTATGCATGAGTGGGAACATGTATGAGAAATATATGATGGGAAGGGAGAGATAAGGGGAAAAGGGGCATTACGATTAGCACACATAATGTTGGACGGGGCGCAGGGAAGGTAGTATAGCACGGAGAAGACAAGTAGTGATTCTGTGGCATCTTGCTGTGCTGATGGACTGTAATGGGGTACGTGGTGGGGACTTAATAATGGGGGGAGTCTAGTAACCATAATGTTGCTCATGTAAGTGGATACTAATGATAACAAAATAAAAATAAATAAATAAATAGAAACAGAAATACATGAGAAATCTCTATGCCTTCCTCTCAATTGTACTGTAAACCTAATACTTCTCTTTTAAAAATTACATCTTTAAAAAAACACTGGAAGGGATGTCTGTTGTTCTCCTTGCTTAGCTAAAAAAAGCTTTCAGGAGGCTGCTCAGAGGTAGAAATTCCAAACTTCTAGGATCCTGACCCCAGAGGCGTTCGGCTTCGTTCTCCAGAAGGTCGTCATCTTGTTTCTTTTAATCCTCTCCTCTTCTTTGCTTCCCCCTCCCCTTTTCCTTCATCTGGGACCAGCTTTTCTCCTTTCTCTTTTTCCTTTTCTGTCCTTGCTTTGTCATGATCGCTTTTGTCCTCACACACGCTTAAGTTGTGTCCTGACCTGCCTATTAGAGCAGACCGTAAATCCAATGACTGGTGTCCTTGCGAGAAGAGGAGAGAGCATACAGAGACACCAGAGAAGGCCGTGCGGAGACCGAGGCGGAGACCAGAGTGAGGCAGCCACGAGCCAAGGGATGCCAGGGATCGGCAGCAGCCAGCAGAAGCCAGGAGAGGCGTGTGGTCCAGATTCTTCCTCTGGGCCTCCCTGGGGCGCCAACACTGTCATCACCTTGACTTCTGACCTCCAGCCTCTCTGTAACAGAATGAATGTGTTGTTTTAAGCCAAAAAACAAAATAAAATAAAGGCAACAATGATTGATTATTATGATGGTCACACAACTCTCTGAATATACCAAAGAAAATAGAATTGTATTCTCCAAGTCAGTGAGTTATATGGTATGTAAATGTATCTCAATAAAGCAGTTATCTTAAAAAACTGTGCCCTGAACTGCCAGGGGCCTCGTTTTCTCTTACTTTCAGGACCAGTTTCAGAGGCTTCTGGACACATTCCTCATGGAGGTGTTTGCCCCACTTGTGATTCTTGGGCATTTGGCCTACACTGATCACAGTCCTGGGGCCTGCTTACCACACCCACCGCCCCACCAGATGCAGGCAGAGAATGAGAGAGGGAGAAAGAGAAACCGTTTGAAGAGAAAGGATAGGAAATAATACCACATGTACCTACTGAAGGACATTTAGATCACTTCTACTTTTCCCCTCTACAGAAAAAAAAGGCAATGGCCAATCTTACTCAGGTTTACTTCTGCACTAGTACGAGTTTCTCTGGGGAACAGACTAGAGTGGAATTGTTGGGTCATAATTGTTGGCCATATATTCAACTCCCCTAGACATTGATAAATTATTCTTCAAAACAGTTGAAATCATTTACATTCTACCAGCAATATATAAGAGTTGCCAATATGTAAGATTCTCACCAGCCCTTGGTATATCAGACTTGACCTTTTTCTTAAATACAATTTCTATAAAACATTATCTTCTTCTTTTAAAGGGCATTTCTCTGATTACCAGTGAAACTGAGCATGTGTTCATAAATTTAAGGATATTCAGGTTCTTTCTCTGTGAATCACCCATTCACATTCATTGCCAGTTTTCTACTGAGTTATATGCCTTTTACTTACTGACTTGTAAATCTCCATATATCCTGGGTACGAATCATTTATCAGCTATATGCATTGCAGACATCTTTACTCAGAGTATAGCTTGTCTTTTCACTTTGGTTATGATATGTTTTCATATTTTCCAGGTTTTAATTTTAATATTGCCAAATTTTCCTTTATAGTTCATAAGAGTTTTTTGTTTGATTTGAGAAATCTATCTCTATCCTGTTTTTCCATAGAGTTTCTTTTTAAAGTTTAACACATTTCTTCCATATTTAGTCTGTTGGTGATTTAGTACAACTTGATGAATTTTCACAAACATAGTACATACATAAAGCTAGCAAACAGAAAACCCAGAAACTTATCAGCATTCTAGAGCCCCCTTGTGTCCTCTTTCAGGAGCCAAGAGTAGCCACTGTCCTGACTTCTAACACCATAGCTGGTTTTAGCTGGTTTGGGATTTTATAGAAATCAAAGAAAGTGTGCTTTTTGTAATGGATATCTTTATCTTACCATTATGTTCTATCCTGATTCTTGTTCTAATGAGGATTGGGGACACACAACAGACTGGAAAACCCTTTTCTTTCCAGAGCGTCCTAGGGCTTCTTGAGGAAGCCCCTTCAAGAGCAGGGTTTTAGGGCTTCTGGTGGGGAGAGGAGAGGGAGGGGAATGAAGAGACTGCATAATTGCTTACAAAATCTTATTCTTCCACCCTCATGTCCCCAAGAACCCCCCGAGAAGGGCCTCAGAGAAGGGATTATTAGAGAACCAGCAACATTACAGCCCAGAGCCCCAAGAATCTACAGAAATTTTAGGGAGACCTCTGGATTTCCCAGATATGAAAAAGATGGCCCAGAGGTATCTTATCTAGTTCTTAAAGAGTTAGGTGGCCCTGGCTCATACTTAGGCAACATTTCAACAGGCTGAGGCCATGTTATCACATTCATTTTATTCTGTTAGTCTATTATTATTCATTCCTTCATTGCTCAAGCATGCAGGCAATCAATAAATCACATGTTGTGGGGATTGGCCAGGTGGAAGGCACTGAGTAATAAGCAGTGGGGATTCAGCAGGGAACAGAAACAACTCACCTGTGCCAACCCTCACTGAACTCCTGACTGATACAGGTGAGGTGAGCACAGAGGGCCGCATACTCGCCTGTATCACCTGATCAGGGTAAACACAGGAGGGACAGGGGAATGCAGCTCCCGACCATCCAGGCCATTGTCCAGCCTCTAGGCAGTGCAAGTGCGAGTGGAGGGAAGTGGCAAGGAAGCCCTCCGTTTGGATATGACATGACCGTGGCCAGCATCACCTGGGTCTCCTCGAAGGCCTTCCTTTCAGCTGGGCTCTAAGGCCTCTCCTGGACGCTCACAGCCCCCTTTCCTCCCTCACAGCTGCAGCCACTCTGGCCTCTGGGTCTGCTCCCCGGCTTTCCCCAGTTCAAGTAATGAAGTGAGATACAGTTCCTTTTTTGGATTACTCCCTAGAGATGAAGTACCCAGAATTCTTGGTTTTAAGAACTTAACAGGTGATCACCAAGGAATAAAAGAGAATATAAAAAATGATAAAATGAGTGTATATTATACATATTCCAAAATTTTACCTCGTTCTTGTAATCATGGTCTGGAGTCAGGAGTTCCTGACTTTCTCTGAAATAGTAAATGAAATGATGATGAGGATGATGACAGTACAGCTGTGGGGTGTCTAGGATTTCCAAGTACTTTGCACAGGGTGCAGGTTCAGTAAAATTACCCTCTTTGCCCAGATAAGAAAAAGAGGCCAGTATTAAGCACCTTCTCTAAGAGTGCCGAACCAGGAAGAACCATGTACAAAGACCGTGCTATTTGCGCTGCACGGCCCTGCCTCAGCGGACTGCACCCTCCACGTTTGTTTCTGAAGGTGGACTTCACCATGTCCTCCTCCATCCTGTGTCTAGATGGTGGGCAAAAGTCATAAGGACCTTTCCTCCACACTGCCCCTCTTCCCAGACTGAAAATACTCCATGGTGGTTCTCCCTTGCCTCAAGTAGGCAATTTGCCTCCCCACAGGCCTCTGGGCTACATGATACCTGTTCTCTGAGCTCCACGACTGACCTGGAATGAGCACTCACCTCTTTTCCTCACAGTCATACTTTTTTCATGTGTAGGTGGAGAAAGGAAATCACTGAGGAAGAGGTTAGAGCCTGCAAATAGGGACGTGTTCTGTCTCCCATATTGTGGGAAGGATAAAGGAATTTCTGTGAAAACACTTAACAAAGAGTACATCCTAAATGGGTGTGAGTCGAAGATAAACAGACTTTTCACTCGTCTCTAACTGACTGAAATTTCCTCTCACGCAGTCTACCCACTCCTGGCTGCTCACTCTGGAAACAGGCCCTTGAGCTAGCTGAGCCAACCACCCCTTCTCCCTAAATCTGACCTTTTTCTTGTTTAATCTATTCCCCTTTCTCAGAAGGAACAGCCACTTTACCCTTCCAAGGCTTCTCCTCCATCTGGACCTTGAACCCCATGCCCCTGTGGGCCAGACCCCATCACCTATTCCTTTCAGTCCGCTTTCTCCCCTGCCCGCACACGCGCTTGGTCTTGCCCAAGATAAAAAAAAAAGAAGAAGAACCTCTTGACCCTGTCTCCCTCTCAAGTTTCTACCTTTTCCTCCTCCCTCCCTCCCCCACTGCTCCCTCCCGCTCTCCAGCCCACCCGGCTTCCTGCAAATGTCATCATAAAAATCACCAATGACTCCCTGTTGCCAAATCTGATGGTCTCTTTTTGGTCTTGACCTTGCTGCCGCACTTGACCTCAGTACCTCCTCCCGGAAACTCCATCCCAGCCCATGCCACCATTCCCACCAGGTTCTCCTCCTGCATCTCTGACCAGCTGTCACCTTCTCAGTCTCTTTTGCCATCTCTTCTACTTTTTAAATGCTGAAGGCCCCCAGTTTTCTCTCCTTGGCTAATTTCTCTGCTCACTTTGCACACTCTCCCTGGACAAGCTCATCCACTAATACAATATTCTTCTAAATCATCATTTCCAATCCCCAAGTACTAGAGGCCTGGAGCCCACCATGCTTTTTGGGAACTGTGGGGTTCCACAAGGGTGCTAGGGATGGCACCATCCTGCTCATAGCTTGGACTTCTACCTGTTGACCCACAAGCACTTTATACTTAGCTGTCAAAGCAGGTCCATGTGCAAGGCTTTCTGCGAGGTACTGGGGGAAATGCACAGAGACTTGAAGCCCTGCAAGTTGGTCAACAGCCCTCCTCCTCCTTTGCTGGGTTTCTTTCCCCTAGGATGGACACACACACCCACTGCTGCCATCACATGTTCTATGCAACAGAAAGAATGACCAATTCAAAAAGGATGAGCAGCCTCACCTTTACCAGCACCCAAATTCCTTTTTCTCTCTCCCAAGCACCCTACCCACCCCTCCACCCCTTTCCCCAAAGTGAACTGGATCCAATGTCTCATGAGAGCAGTGCCCTCTAGAGGAATATTTTTCAAATTGCAATGGTGCCATCTAAGTGGGTGTGGCAGATTGCATTTTCTAGAAGGCAGCTTGAGTATCTCCCATCCCACCTGCTCTTCTTAACAATGTGACTTTGTAACTCTACCCATCAAGAGGTGGAGCTTATGTTCTCTCTTCTTCAGTTCGGGTGGGCCTGTGATTATGTAGGAAGTGTTGCTATGCTGCCTGGTTCTCAGCTTTGGAGCCCAGAGCCACCTGTAGACAGTTCAATTGCCCTGCAGCTGCCATGCTGTGAGCACGCCCAGCTATCCCACGCAGAGAGACTACATGAGAAACAACAGACTCAGCCCCTCACTAGGAAAACTACAACCACTTAGGACCCAAGTCAGAAGAGCCCTGCTAGGCCCCCGAAATTCCTGCACCACCAAAAACATAGAGGTAGTGAAATGACTGGAGTCTTTTTAAGACACCAGGTTTGGGGGTGATTTGTTATGCAGCAATACATAACCAGAATAGTGGGTCATGAATTCATGTAGTGTTTAAAAGACCAAGTAAAACAGAACAGAATAGAATAGAAAGTGTAATAATAAAGACTTAAGTATTAGGAAACTTTTTTCAGTAAATGGGTGTGTTTCTCTTTGGCATGAAGAATATGTATATGATCAAGAAGTAACATGTATTTGTTCCAGTGGGTCATTAAACAACTTTAAGTTTTAAGAGACTAGACTATTATTGCAGACCCGGAAGTTATAAAAATCAAAACCCACTGAGGCCAATATAATCACAGTGATTCAAAGAGACTGGGAATTCTACTACTTTGTGAGCACAAAAAGAGGTTGAGTGTGTTTGGGTTTATCATCCAGACCAGAAAGAGGAGCAGAAATGCCTTCTTGTGAGAGCAAGAAAAAAAGGAAGTCCTTGCATATTTTCACTCTAATATTCAGTACCTCGATTCTCTCAGTAAATATTCTGTTGGACTAATGGGATTTCTGAGGCAGTGTAATGGCATGTTTCTCCATGAAACTCCTGCATCAGAATCTCTTGGGGACTTGTAAAACTGCAGATCCCTGGGCCTCTCTTTCAGTCTACAGTATCAGAGGCATGGGACCTGTTGAGGAGGAAGAATTTTCCTCTACACTTCAAGGTCCTAGCTGGTCTAAGAGTCAAATTGACGGGAGAAAATCAAATTTAATTCCACAAGTACAGGGAACCCACAGGCATGAGATTCCAAAGACAATCAGAGACAATAAAGTATGTATTTCATGCTGAACTAAGGAGAAGCAGACCGGAGTTTGGGACTTCAGAGGGAAAGAAAGCAATCATAGGAAGATGAAAGAGTTAATTTTGGTAAACAAATGTTCCCTGGGCCACACAGAAACAATGGTACACAGAGAAGAATTTTAACAGACTTCGCTAAATTCCTTCCTGTCTACAACCTAGGTCATATTATACTGTAGTTATTAGTAATAGCTCTCTTCCTGGAGCAAGTCCTCCATCTAAATCCTTTTAGGCAGTTAAGGGGAAGGTCAAAGTTTCTTTCTGAGTCTTTGGACTGGGATTGTTTTCAGCATGACATAATTTGCATGCGAAAGTGCCGTATCTTGGGACCACCTGCCCTTGGCCCAAGGCTGGGTCTTCACCCTGCTTCTAAAGAGTCACAGCATACTTAACTTTGAGATCTATTGAGTCACAGGGACACCATCCAAGTAATTGAAAATCAAATCACCCTAGAAAATGAGTTCCCATGATGCAATAAGATAGCTAGCATCCCCTGTAAGCTGGTCAGAATACTGAGAGGTCTCACTGTACTATGTGTAACGGGAAATAGCCCTGATTATCAAGAAACCTCATCCAGGACTTGAGAGAGCCAAGGCTAGAATGCCTCCATTTTTTAAAAAAGATTGTATCTCTTGGTAACATATGTGGGGGTGTTTCTAAGTGTGTACTTCAATATATATTTCAATATATTACTGAAACATATGTGTGTATGCTCTAAGTCCAGGGAGAGGAAATCCTGGGGCAAAATACCTCTAAAAACTGAAATCAGTCAAAGGGAGAAATAAAGTTTAAAATCTGTTTATTGCTCACAAACTGCAGTCCTGGGCCATCTCTCTTTCCTGCTCCAACAAAAGCAAAACCGGCCCTCCCCTCACCTTCCAGGTACAGATAAGCCCTCCTTGTCCCGGTAATTACCCATTGATATGCAGATGAACTTCTCTCCACCCCTGAGGAATGATGCAAATACACTAAAGCCATACTTCTTTCCACCTCCAAATGCCTGTTGATATGCAGATGTACTAAAGCCAGGTGAGATATTCTGGAAATGTTACAATTTTACCTACAGTGCTTATATATATATTATATATAATGTATCTATTATATATATAATAGACTACACTCAGAACCACCCAGATATATTATTATAATAAATAATACTATTTTCTGTATATTATGATGTTTTGACACCTTTAAAAAATTTTCCTGCTAAGAAGAGACTGCCTGGGCTAGTCAATTCTTAGAGACAGCAAAGAGTCCAGCGAGGCGCTTACCCTTGATATGCAAACTAAGCAATCCATGCCAGGCCTTACCTCCTCGGCCCAGCCTGGAAGCAATATTCCTGTGTCTTAATCATCTCAGGGCCAGGTACCCCCCCCCCAAAAAATTTTTTTTTCCTACCCTGAGTAAAAGCAGATTTGGATTGATAAATAATGTCGGGGTCTCTGGGCCTCACCTCTGGATGACTGGGCCTTGCAAGTTCAATCAGATTGCCCGGTCTGCTCCAACAGCAAGGGACCTCATAGTTTAGAGCCCACGGAAAGTATTCCAATTAGCCACTTCCCAGCTGTTCAGCCTGCTGTACCTTGCCTTTCCCAAGGAGATCCCAGAGAAGACCACGAACCAAGCACTCCCCTCGCTCCTGCCTCCTGACCATCTTGTTTTTCCCTGGTGGCCCTGGGCGGTGTGCCATGTCTCCTGTCTCTAGGACCTGTGAGTATAATAAACTTTGTTGGCCTCAGACTCTCCTCCGTCTCTTCTTGTGGCTGTACCTGATTGACTGAAAGAATACAAAACAGCGTCTGTCTGTGTCTGTGGGTACCTGTGTTTATGTCTTGCGTGTGCCTGGGCTTGTGTGTGTGGCCATAGGAGGAATCCTGGGAAGGCCTTTGGATACGGTGGGGGTTTTCTGATGAGCAGGAAACGGGAGCAGTCCCCATCTATTCCAGTTACTTTAAGCCTGCTCTCTCTCTCTCTCTCTCACACACACACACACACACACACACACACACACACACTTTGCTTTCACTGATAGATCCCAAAGGTCTTACTGGACAGGGCCCCATACCTTTTTTCTTCTTTCACTCCCAGAATTCCATCCATATTAATATAGATTCAGTATAAATTTAATACAGATTCACTATAAGAGGAAATTTAAAGATCTTACAATCCAGTGCTTTCTTAAAAAATTTAACAATAATAATAAGAAAACAAATCCTACCATTTGCAACAACATGGATGGAGCTAGAGGGTATTATGCTCAGTGAAATAAGCCAAGCTGAAAAAGACAAGTATCAAATGATTTCACTCATTATGTGGAGTATAAGAACAAAGAAAAAAACTGAAGGAACAAAACAGCCGCAGACTCACAGAACCCAAGAATGGACTAATAGTTACCAAAGGGAAAGGGACTGGGGAGGATGGGTGGGAATGGAGGGACAAGGGGGAAAAAGGGGCATTACGATTAGCAGATGTAATGTTGGGGGGCATGGGGAGGGCTGTACAACTCAGAGAAGACAAGTAGTGACTCTATGGCATCTCACTACGCTGATGGACAGTGACTGTAATGGGGTTGGTGGGGGGGACTTGATGAAGGGGTAGTTTAATAATCATAATAGTGCACATGTAATTGTAGATTAATGATCCAAAATAAATTATTTAAAAAATTAAAAAAAAATTTAACAATAAAAATTTTTTTAAATCACCATCCATGGATAGAATGTGAGTGAGGTTGATGCCGGGGTTCTTGTTCACGAAGCCGAAGAATGAGCTTAGCAAACACTCAAGGTAGGAGAGCAAGGTACAGGCTTTTATTTAGAGATAAAGTGAAAGGACAGAGCTCACGGCTCACGCCAGGAGGGGACAAGAGAGCCCAGTGTGGTGCATTGTCTAGGGGTTTTATTGGCAGATGAGGATTTTTTGAGAACATGAAAAAAAAGGTTTAGGGGTGTAGACCTGCTACGTGGTGTCTGAACACCCCGAATTAACTGAACACAAGGAATTCCTCACTCCATCTCTCTCTGGAACACCTGCATCCTGGTCTAGGAGCGTATCAAAAGGCAGCCTGCCCAGCCCCCAAGGTGGGCTGAGGTATTGTCTGTTTGCTAAAGAGTAAGTTAAGAATCCTGCTTCCAACACTTCCGGGAAGATGGCGGTGTGAGCAGGGCGGCAGAAATCTCCTCCCAACACTAAATTTATCTACGAAAACACAGAAAATACATCTATTCCTAAAAGAGAGACGAGAATACACAGGAAAGTGCACAGCGTGCAGCTACACCCGAGAGGACTCGGCACCCCAAGAGGCGGAGCGATAAACGGCCCTGCGGAGCGGCACAGTCACAGCTGTGGAATAGTGGGGCAATAGCGCCACCTAGAGCATTCCCACAGAATCTACGTCTGGTGGGCATTTTTTTTGTTTTGTTTTGTTTTGTTTTTTGTTTTGTTTTTGTTTTTTCTTTCTTTTTTCTTTTTTTCTTTCTTTCTTTCTTTTTTTTGTTTTTTCTCTTTTTTTTTCTCTTTTTTTTCTTCTCTTTTTAAAGTCTTAAAGAGCCCAGCTGACATACGTGGCAACTATCAGTGACCAAATTATACAGGCATGAAAAGACAGAGGAATATGGTTCAGAACAAAATCAACCAGACAACCCCAGAGAGGGAGTCTGAAGGGATGGAAATGCACAGCCTGCCTGAAAAAGAATTTAGAATAAAAGTCATAACCATGCTGATGGACCTACAGAGAAATGTGCAAGAGCTGAGGGAGGAAGTGAGGGAACTGAAGAAAGACAATACAGAAATCAGACAAGCGATCGACGGACTTAACAGCAGAATGGATGAGATGCGAGAGACTGTTAATGGAATAGAAAACAGAGAACAGGAGTACAGAGCAGCTGAGGCAGAGAGAGATAAAAGGATTTCTAGGAATGAAAGAATATTAAGAGAACTGTGTGACCAATCCAAACGGAACAATAATCGCATTATAGGAGTACCAGAGGAAGAAGAGAGAGAAAAAGGGATAGAAAGTGTCTTTGAAGAAATAATTGCTGAAAACTTTCCCTCGCTGGGGAAGGAAGTAGTCTCGCACTCCACTGAAGCTCATAGATCTCCCAACAAAAGGGACCCAAGGAAGACAACACCAAGACACATAATAATTAAGATGGCAAAGATCAAAGATAAAGACAGGGTATTAAAGGCAGCTAGAGAGAGAAAAAAGATCACCTACAAAGGAAAACCCATCAGACTATCATCAGACTTCTCCTTAGAAACCTTACAGGCCAGAAGAGAATGGCATGATATATTAGCAATAATGAAACAGAAGGGCCTCAGACAGAATATTGTATCCAGCACGATTATCATTTAAATATGATGGAGGGATTAAACAATTTCCAGATAAACGAAAGTTAAGAATTTGCGTCTCATAAACCACCACTACAGGATATCTTAAATGGACTGCTCTAGATGGAAGCACACTAAGGCTAAAAAAAGATGTCACCAGAGAAAAAAAAAATCATAGCAAAGAAAGCAGACCATCCAAATGCCAACTAAAGGCAAAGAATAAAACACCTATTATAGAAAGAATGGAGGAGGAATAAGAAGGGAGAGAAAGAAAGAAACATCAGACTGTGTTTACAATAACTTAACAAGAAAGTTAAGTTAGATTGTTAGATAGTAAAGAAGCAACCCTTGAACCCTTGGTAACCACGAATCTAAAGCCAGCGATGGCAATAAGTACATACCTATCAATAATCACCCTAAATGTAAATGGACTGAATGCACCAATCAAAAGACACAGAGTAACAGAATGGATAAAAAAGCAAGACCCATCTATATGCTGCCTACAAGAACTCACCTCAAATCCAAAGATATACACAGACTAAAAGTGAAGAGATGGAAAAAGATATTTCATGCAAACAACAAAGAGAAAAAAGCAGGTGTTGCAGTATTTGTATCAGACAAAATAGACTTCAAAACGAAGAAAGTAGCAAAAGATAAAGAAGGACATTACATAATGATAAAGGGGTCAAGTCCAACAAGAAGATATAACCATTATAAATATATATACCAACACAGGAGCGCCAGCATATGGCAGAGACAAATATAACGGAATTAAAGGAGAAATAGACAGCAATGCATTCATCTTAGGAGACTTCCCAACACACACTCTCCAGAGGACAGATCAACCAGACAGAAAATGATAAAGACACAGAGGCACTGGAGCAACACTAGAACAGATGGACCTAACAGACATCTACAGAACTCTACACCAAAAGCAACAGGACACACATTCTTCTCAAGTGCACATGGAACATTTTCCAGAATAGATCACATACTAGGCCACAAAAAGAACCTCAGTAATTTCAAAAATATTGAAATCCTACCAACCAACTTCTCAGATCACCAAGATATAAAACTAGAAATAAATTTTAGAAAGAAATCAAAAAGGCTCACAAATACATGGAGACGTAACAACATTCTCCTAATTAATCAATGGGTTAACGACCAAATCAAAACAGAAATCAAAAGAATATATGGAGACTAATGACAACAACAACAAAAAGCCACAACTTCTGTGGGACGCAGCAAAGGCAGTTATAAGAGGAAAGTATATTACAATCCAGGCCTATTTAAAGAAGGAAGAACATTCCCAAATGAATAGTCCAAAGACACAATTACTGAAATTGGAAAAAGAAGAACAAATGAGGCCCAAAGTCACCAGAAGGAGGGACATAATAAAGATCAGAGAAGAAATAAATAAAATTGAGAAGAACAAAACAATAGAAAAAATCAATGAAACCAAGAGCTGGATCTTTGAAAAAATAAACAAAATAGATAAACACCCAGCCAGACTCATTAAGAGAAGAAGAGAATCTACACACACAAACAGAATCAGAAATGAGAAAGGAAAAATCGACAGACCACAAGTAAAAAGAATCATAAGAAAATATTAGCAGGAATCTATATGCTAACAAGCTGGAAAACATAGAAGAAATGGACAACTTCTTAGAAAAATACAACCTTCAAGACTGACCAAGCAAGAAACAGAAAAACTAAACAGACCAATCACCAGTGACGAAATTGAATCAGTAATCAAAAACTGCAAGAACAAAACCCCTGGGCCTGATGGATTCACCTCTGAGATTCTACTGGCAGACATATAGAGAAGAAATAACACCCATTCTCCTTAAAGTTTTTCAAAAAATAGAAGAGGAGGGAATACTTCCAAACTCATTCTATGAAGCCAGCATCACTCTAATACCAAAACCGGGCAAGACCTCACCAAAAAAGAAAATTACAGACCAATATCCCTGATGAACGTAGATGCAAAAATACTCAACAAAATATTAGCAAATCAATTCAAAAATACATCAAGAGGATCATACACCATGATCAAGTGGGATTCATCCCAGGGATGCAAGGATGGTACAACATTCGAAAATCCATCAACATCATCCACCACATCAACAAAGAACAAAAACCACATGATCATCTCCATAGATGCTGAAAAAGCATTTGACAAAATTCAGCATCCATTCCTGATTAAAACTCTCAACAAATGTGTATAGACGGCAAGTACCTTAACATCATAAAGGCCATATATGACAAACCCACAGCTAACATCATAGCAGCGACACGCTGGCACCTCATCCTAAGATCTGGAACAAGACAAGGATGCCACTCTCTCCACTGTTATTCAACATAGTACTGGAGGTCCTAGCCACAGCAATCAGACAAAACAAAGACATACAAGGCATCCAGATTGGTAAAGAAGAAGTCAAATTGTCACTATTTGAAGATGACATGATACTGTACATAAAAACCCTAAAGATTCCATTCAAAACTACTAGAACTAATATCTGAATTCAGCAAAGTTGCAGGATACAAAATTAACACACAGAAATCTGTTGCTTTCCTATACACTAATGATGAACTAACAGAAAGAGAAATCAGAAAAACAATTCCATTCACAATTGCATCCAAAAGAATAAAGTACCTAGGAATAAACCT